>CALSBZ010037267.1:9738-23957 GCA_943591055.1 Gobionotothen gibberifrons | reverse complement strand
CTTCTTCTTCTTCTTCTTCTTCTTCTTCTTCTTCTTCTTCTTCTTCTGTTCAATCAGAAACATGCTTTTAAAAGTGTCTTTTATTTGTATCCTGTTTTTAAAAAACACATTCATGTATTTAAATCCCACCTGATAAAACATTGTGTGCCTTGTTTGTGTTTCCTAGAGAACAGCTCAGTGTTGAGGTCCTACATGAGGGGCGAGGCCCTCCCTCAGAACGGACAGTCCATGGCGCTGGCCTGCTTCCTGGTGTACCGCTCCATCCCCTGCCTCAGGAACACACACACTCAGCTGGAGAGTAAGACACACTCGCTCCTCTCACTGAACCTCACCTGAGTGTATTTGCATGTTAACACGTCCGGTTCACACAGCAGCAGGAATACAAGCTCTCTTCAACTCCTGCTGCTGTTAGCTTACTCACTGGTGAAAGTAACCAAATGTATTTCATTTATTATTAATAATGATAATTAGTTTATTTATTATAGCACCTTTAACAGAAATGGAATTCACAAGTAAGAAGAAAAGTAAAATTGAAGACCACAGAAATATGAATACAATAACCACATGAGGCAGACATGTAAGGTCAACATAAAAACAAAACACAGACCACGTGGAGTCCTGAAAGGAGCTGACAGAACACATCACACACATTTCAAGTAGAAACAAAAGCCAAAAAGATGGGTCTTCAGTAGTTTTTAAAAGCTTCTACAGACACTGCAGAGCGGACGACTATAGGGAGAGAGTTCCACAGTGTTGTTAAGAGTTTGACACAATTTGATGGTACTTGATTGATGATTGAATTAAACGTGTAATGTTTTAGTTTTTTTCTGCTGGAGGATATAACTTGGCAAAGATGATGATACAATCATTTCAAAATCAATAATAACTAAGTGTTTATGACCACACATAGCTGTCTGGTGTCTCCTTAAGCCAATCCCCATCCCAACATCCTCACGCAGGACTCTTCTGATCCTCTCTCCTCCCTCCTCTCTCCTCTCTCCTCTCTCCGCAGGCTGCAGCTCTCTGGGAGACTTGTTGTCTCGTAGCAGCCAGTTGAGGATCCCTCTCAGAGATCTACTGCGCCTGGTTCCCGTCCTGCTGGGCTCTGCCTCCGGAGCATTCCCTCTGCAAGCATTTTGATCCCGATGCTAGTCACCTGGCTAGCTACCTCTCACCGGTGCTCTTCGTAACCTTACGTTCCCACTGCGAGCACAGGTAGGATCTGATTTCTGTAACACCTGCGAGTGTGTGCAGGAAGGGGAACAACGTAACGGCTGCCCTGCCTCTGAGATGAACTGTTTGGAAAGCACAGACTTTGTTTCCTTCTCAGTCACTAATTAGTAGAGTTTTGTAAAATAATGTTGCTATTTAGTTAGTTTTTTACAGCATGAAGACTTTAGGCTGCAGTAATGATGCAGCACATGTGCCATTTCTTTGGTGCAACAAATCCAGTACGGTGACTTTTTTTTAGATGGGTGCCTCTTCCTCAATGTTCCAACAGAAAACACATGTTCTCCACCGCCAAACAAAGACCGAAAGGACCGGTCCGTACACGATGGAAGCATTCGCCTGTAGTTGTATTGATGTTGCCTGTGAGCTCAGGCCACTGTGTTCTGTCGACGAGACGACAGGGGCTATCAAATAAAAAAGTACCGGCACACTTGATGTTACTGTGAGTAATTATGTGTCTATGTTTCCCAGTTCTGGTGCTGATAGTATGTCCACTTCGTTGAATCACACTACTTTAGCTGAAACTGCTCAGGCTTCTTAAAGCGTCGTCCATCATGTCTTTAGTATTTTACACAGATGTCGTTGTGGTTACGATCAAAATTCACTGTGGGTTTTCCGGGTGGTTCCCTGCATTAAGGGAGTCCCCTGATCTCCTGTAATAAAACACTTTTTTTAAAGACGGAATATACTCTTTTGCACTTAGTGGTACAAAAGTTGTCTTTCATTGCGTTTTTGTCAAACAAACCAAATAACACCTTTAAATTGCTTTGCCGACAGCTTTGATCATCTGGCCTGTAATGAAGCTGCTTGCCTCTAATGTTGCATGTTATTTAGGGAAAGTAATACAACACGAAACCAAGTTCATGAAAATAACAATGAACAAATACTTATTTTATCCGACCAAAGTGCCCAAAATATGCTTATTCAAACCACTTAACCTAAAATGGGGAGGGCTGCAAAAACTCAGACAAATATTATAAGAGTTTGTAAAAAAACGGGTAAAGACTGCTTCTGTTATGGGCAGGAAAGATTACAAATGTTACCGATGGGAATAATCTGACATTTAAAAGGCACATATAGCATTTAGAAAGTCCCAAAAATACAGTCACACAGCAGGACACATGCACACAGCTTGTAATGTGATAGAGTCCACAGGGGCAGGGTGTTTTCTTGAATACATTTCCACAGTTATGTGAGACTGTTGAATTTTCTCATGCAGCTGGACCTCAATGATGTGTTCAGCCAACAAATGTGAAACCCAAGAATGTGGGACTTTCCTGCTGGTGCATGAACGCAGCATAAGGGCCTATAACATGGAGACGGTTGCTATAATTCTGAATAAGGGAATCCCACAGTGTCAAATTTGGAATGCCTTTCACTTTTAAAATCAGGTCTTGGATTTTGATGCCCAACTGAGTTTGGAAACCTTAATGTCATGTAGCTAGCGTGTGGGAGGATACACAGTGTGTGTTTGCACCGAGTCTTTGATGTTTTCTAAACAACAGCTCTGAGGACATTCCAGAGCAAATGGTAAACACACGAACAAACAAGCAAAACACACCCTTCCGCACAGAGCTGCAACACACAGAGCTGCTCCTCACACTCGCATCAACGTCTTTCAATTAGTACTTTTCATTTTTTTTTACCGTAAAGTTAGATAGTGTCAGAGTTGATTAGTACCTCATAGCCAAGGTCATCATTATTATGAATGGTAGTCAGTGGTTAGCTGCACAAAAAGCAGGATATAGTGATGTCTTTTCTGTCTGTCGTTAGTCTCATATACCGGGGATCATTTCTCTGGTTTTTGGGCCGAACAAAGCACAGGATTTGAAGCATCTGTTAAGCTCTGGTGTTTAAATGTGGGCGGACTAGCATTTTCATTATGCTTTTTGCTGAGCAAAGTATTTAAAAAAAGCCTTTTCTCAACGTTTTTTCTCAGCATTTGAATTAGGAAAATCCCTTATAATATCCCCCAGACATGACTCATACTTTTTTTAGACCTGACGGCATGTTCTTTATTTTTCACTTTGCCACAAAAGCACATGTTGTAGTTATTTATATATATCTAAGTACTTCCTGGCTTTTAATAACCACATCAGTTATTATGGTGGAAATTGACCTGAACAATAAGACTTTATTTTGTCAACACTGTCGTGCTCTTACTTTGTGGATATTTTACTGGTGGTGTGTGACAATGGAAGTTTGTGCATCCTTTTTTCTTCAGCGCTAATAACGTTTACATTTTTAGAATCATTGCCAACAGCAGATCCTGGAGTGATTGAAAGTGATGGGGGAAAATGACCATCTTTCTCTGTAAAGTCAAAAGTAACTTGACTGAAAATGTTCTCGAAAAACCAGCCCACTCTCT
Source organism: Gobionotothen gibberifrons (assembly GCA_943591055.1). Lineage (NCBI taxonomy): Eukaryota > Metazoa > Chordata > Actinopteri > Perciformes > Nototheniidae > Gobionotothen > Gobionotothen gibberifrons. The sequence goes on along the minus strand of CALSBZ010037267.1, from coordinate 20,359 downwards.
TCAGTCTACGAATGACACGACTTTGCAAAGGAGTGCAATAGATACAGTAGGCCTACGCAGAAGTCCGATTTTGCGTGCATATGATACTCCCACGTTACGTTTGTTATGAACGTATGTCAAATACGTTTTTTTTTTACAGTTTTCTCCCACGTTACGTTTGTTATGAACGTATCTTAAATGCGTTTATTTTCTACATATCTTTGCCATTTATTTAACCATAACCCAATAAACTGCTGTGTCGTTTATTGCACCGCAAACATGAAAACTGTCATTGGAACGGCGATCAAGCCTGAAGCCACAGAGCTCTTTGTTTTAATGTCTGAGGTGCAATATCAGCGTATCGTATGCACGCAAAAACGGACTTCTGCGTATCTATTGCACGCCTTTGCAAAGTCGTGTCATTTGTACGCAGACTGTGAGACCGGGTTGCGAAAAACAGTCAATACAGTTAACTCTAGAAAACTCACATGTAACAGTCTCGTTTCTGCTCCAACAGTGGTACACGTGAAATTCATGAACTGAAAACACTATTGAATCTCAACCACGAGGTAGCAACCTCTCAATCACAAGGTAGCCACGGTCTGATGCGTTCACTGCTCCATTTGTGTGCTTTACTCCAAATGGAGACATAATTCACTGAAAGGACACCATGACCAAATCAAGGTCATTTATATAGTCCAATATCACAAAACATGTTTGTCTCAGTGGGATTAACAACAAACAACAACATTGGTAAACAATATGAGGTAATGAAGAAGACTCGAAAATAGCTATCAAGACAAAAAACTCTTAATGAAAAAGTTTAATAAAGTTCATAAATCAGTTCAGAAGTAGGGCCAGCTGGGCATTTGAAAGAACATGCAGCTTCAAAGCACTTTGCGCTGGCTTCACTTGCAGGTTAATCATCATATTTACCTCAGGACCTGCATGCTCAGGACACATAATGTTGACTTTAGACTGTGTGTGTTGGCTGAAAATGCACTACATGTTGCCCTTTCTCTGCTGGATGTCTAACTTGGAAACTGTGAGCTAACATGTTAAAGTTATTAAGGCCCATTTTGTGTTTCCTATCTTCTTCTGCCACGCCTAAAAGATGAGATCAAGATTAGATGCGGCTTTAATGCTCCGAAACGAAAGACTGGTAAACACTATTAAACATTAAACGGCAAAAGATGAATAAGATAAAAAGTTTACTTGAACATGTTCGGCATCAAAGTAGTTATTAGATACAAATCTTATCATTCGGCCCCCTGCCACCGCAATAGACCTCGCCTCTCTCTGTGCCAACATGCCACACACAGAGTTTACCACGCTTCAGTCTCCAGTGTAATTTGTAAGATAACCAAGCCTTCGGCGTCTTGCTGTGTTTAACTCGCTGCGTGTGTGTGTGTGTCTGTGGTTTCCTGGAAACACTTGGCGCTTTCAGTCAACACGTCCTAAAAAACATTCCAGGGAAAATGTCACATGAACTGGAAACGCAGAGTCCGGGTCAACAGGAACTGGATTAGCTTGCAGGCGTCTCTGTTTGTCTTTTAGCAGTTTAAAGTCAAAGTCAGGTGGTTTTAAAGACCAGGGGGGTATGTCACGAAGCTGGTTTAACCTAACCTGGATATGTTTGAGTTAGCCGGTTGGCCTAATCCAAAACATACGCCCTCTCGCTAAACGGCACTACGACACGGGTTATCAAGTGGATCGCTCAAGCCAGCCGTGCCCTATCTAGTTAGGTGCGCGTTCACATGAGAGGGGTGGTATTTGGAGCATTCGACCAATCACAAACATGGAGAAGCGTACTGACAGCGCAGCGCGTCATACTTCCTGAATCAAAAGTCAACTATATACTTAGACAAATATGAAGACGTTAAACTTTAAACATCCATGACTTAAACACTTTATCCAGGATAAAAGCCACATAGTTGCACCTGCAAGGTGAATACAGCTGGTAAAAGAAAAAGTGTTTGAATGCGTACATTAACAGGTTTATGATATCACTGCCCAGTCTAAGACACGATCTGACTTTAATTACATTTGACTCGAGTGTTTCGTCAACTTAATGTGTTGCTTAAAATAATACTTCTGCATACAGTAGCCTATGTGACACTGAGTGTTGCACGGCCAGATACGGCTCAGCTGACTGACGTGCAATATATTCCGTGTGTAAATCGAAGAGATAATACATTTTACAGCATATAGACCGCAACTTTGATCCAGTTACTTATGTTGTGGCAGATATTTAAGTAAGCTTTCTTAACGCTAATGTTATAATAGTCAGATTGCTCTGAAGATGGGAGGTGATATTCTATTAATGTTCACGTTCACACAGTCGGTGATTTTTGCTGGCCGGCATTCCTGCAACGGCAGTTTTTCTGTATTTCCTTTCTCCTGTAATGTGACTTGATCGCTTTAAACTCTGCACCCCGCTCCGCACACGGAGCTCTGATTGGTCAGCAGGCAGTGCTTTCACTGAGTTGAGCTCTTAGCCTGCAACCTAACCTGGTCCCGACCAGGTTAGCCGCTAAGCATAAGTTACCATGGAAATCTAGCCTGCTAAAAAGAGAACCAGCTTTATAGAACCGGAAAGCCGGAGTTTTCCCTGAATTTAGCCGGCTAAGCGAAAATCCTGCTTCGTGACATACCCCCCTGGAGTCTCCACTGAAAGCCTGTTTAAAGGACTCTTCAATATTTACTTCTGTTTCATTGAAAGAAATGGTCAAAAAGTCATTCAAAAAGCTGTTTATTGGCAACATTTCACATTTACACATATTTGTTCTCATGGTTATGTCTTGCAAATGTGAATTTACCTTTAGAAATATAATCTTTTTAAACCTTTGGTATCATAGTTGAATGTTTCATATTTGGCACACAGACCTGGTTGAAACTTGTGAAAGAGATTAAAAAGAAAATTCAAACAGAGAGAAAGTGAAACTAAACTGACTCTTACTTTATCTGTTCTGTTTCATTGTGGTACACCAGCAGATAACACTTGGCAATACTCAAATAGAAAACACTTTTGACACCAATGTGACTTATTAAAATGCAGAGTGTTCAGGAACCGAGGGGAAGGAAATTAGGCCAGGTCAAATGAACCCATTAAGTCTAATATATAAAACCACAAACATTAGCCTGATTTCCTTCCGGTGAGCCTGGTTCCTATCGGTCTGTCACATTAATAACGACTTATTGTACAGTATTTTAACATGACCTTCATTGCGTTTGCTCATCTCAATATTGTGCATTGTGCTTACGTGCCTATTGTATACATCAGTTTGTCGCCAACATGATGCCAGAGTAAAAACCATTATAAGATTTGGTCATTGAGTATTTTTTTACAAAGCCCAAGAGTGAATTTTAGCTATTCTATTTGTTGTGTGGTTATTTTTATTTCTATTCTAATTATTGCGAGTATTTACTTTTTTGTAACATTGCAATAACAAAAGTAAATGACATTATTTTAAGGAATTAAAAGTTATACAATACGAGCATTATATCGATGCTGGCCTAAAATAGTTTTAAAATTACAATAATATTGTGGAGTTTGACATTTTCAGGTTGAACTTTAAAATGAAATCCCAAATAAATGATAGGTACACCATTCTTGCTGTAAACCTGTCAGCCTCTATTCATTTTCATTTCTGTATATTGTATATGTTATGATGAAGATGACCTTGAACATTGAATAACCCGTAATATTGGGGGCTTTCCTGTTAACTAGAGCTAGCTTTCCACAAGTAGGCAGGGGCGGACTGGGACTAAAAATCAGCCCGGGACTCTCGAGCGGCCCACTTCGGTACAGCCGGCCCACCTCGGTACCGCTAGTAAATACCGCTAGTAAATACCGCTAGTAAATACCACTAGTAAATACTGCTAGTAAATACCGCTAGTAAATACCGCTAGTAGCCTAAATACCGCAAGTAAATACCACTAGTAAATACCGCTAGTAGCCTAAATACCGCAAGTAAATTGTCAACGTGGGGGGCTGGTGATAGTGACTTATCCGAACGGCCCACCTCGGTACCGCAAGTAAATACCGCTAGTAAATTGTCGACGGGGGGTGGGGGGCTGGTGCTAGTGACTTATCCGACCGGCCCACTTCAGTAGGCTACCGAACGTCCCGATGGCCAGTCCGCCACTGCTAGTAGGCCTCAAAAGACAATGTGGAGATCCAACCTTTTACAAGGGTGTTAGATCACCAAATGCGCTTCCACAATCAAAACCCCAGTACCAAAATATTAGTTTTCAGTCTGGCTCATGTCCTTCGCCTCCCTCGCTTCCTACTGGTATGTTGATACTGTATTATGCTGTACTTGCTTTAAAATAGCTCTTGGTGGTGAGAACACAAGCTCAGACAGGAATGCAGATTGAGAAACGAACACAAAACAAACAAAACTACATAGCAGAACAAATAACACGCCAAAATACAAATATGATTGTAGCCTACTACTGTATCTGTAGAGGTGACATAGTCATAGAGGTTGAGCTAACTTTAAATAGATCACCACAATACTGAATCTATAATACAGGTGGTGTGTAATCTAAACTTTCTATCGTTGCATTTTTTGAAAGTCACAATCAGATTTAAATGGCCAACAGAGCGTAGGATTGTGTAATAGTGTGGGAGTTGTGTTGTGTCCCAGACTACACCGAGGCATGTGTTGTGAAACAGACAGCCTCGAGTGTTTTAATAACCGTGTGTCTGTATGAGCCTGTGGGAAAAAAGAGTTCTGACTATAGGAAAATAATCCTGTTTGTTTCCACAATAAGCCCAGCTAAGTGTCATAATGATCACGCCCTCTCACCCACTGGCTTTTCTCACATCTGACTGTACAGAGAGAGTTGTGTTTCAACCCTTTACATAAACAACCTCACAAGGACACTTTAAAGCAGTGGTTCTCAACTGGTCAGGCCTCGGGACCCACTTTTTACTTTGCCAATCAATCATGACCCAACATTTTTGAACCACTCAAATCTATGCAACAAAAGATGGTGCTGTAATATATACGCTTTTCAGCATACAATATTAATTAAAGTGAAGTACCGTGCATATATCCCTTATATCCCTTCACAGAACTAAAGTATGCTTTAAAAAGGTTTAATGAGATGATGGAATCAAAGCTGAACCGTGTAACATAAAAAGGCACACATGCTGAAAACCCAACCCCAGAAGGGGGTCTGGGGGGATTCTCCCCCAGGAGATTTTTTGAAATACTAACATATAAACTACGCATTCTGGTGCACTCTGAGAAGAAGAAATATATATATATATTGCTACCCGACATATTAATAATATTTTATGCCATTGTTTGTTTTTCACTTTGTTCTGACCTTGTGCTGAACTTGACTGTGTGAATTACTTTGTGGGTGACGGCCCCTACACACGGCGGCGGGCGTTGACGCTTCAACGCTTCAACGCTTCTGCCCATTCACTTTGAATGGGGTGACGTCACGATTCGCCGAACTGCATTGTGGGAGCAGAGCGTAGCTTCTCTCTCATTGCTCGCTTCAAAAGTAGAGCAATGTTCTACTTTTGACGCCTCGACGGAGGCGTCAGCCAATCGAATCATATGCCAGTACAAGCTCTAGCCAATCAAACCGCGTGCTTGTGTGTCTGGGGCGGGAGATTCATGTGATTGGTTGTTGGTCGAGCTTCAGACACGCCCGCCGGCAAGCGTCAACGCCCGCCGCCGTGTGTAGGGGCCGTAAGGGTAGATAGCCCCCATTGTTCTGTGACCTGTCAATCATCAAACCGGGGGTCATATTTCATTATGTGTTCATTTGTATCTTAAGTTGTACCCATGGATGTATAAAGAATAGTTCTACTGCAAAGTTATTCTCCGTGGGGACTTCCGGCAACAATCTTGATTCTGATTGGCCAGATTAGAAGACTCGAAAAAACATCAGCAAAGAGGTTTTATTGAGAAGATGATCACTACGTGACAGACGTTTTGATCAAAACCGTTCATGGTCTCCGGTACTTCCAGTCCAACGCCTACTGCATGCAGCGTTAGAAAATCGGGCCTTCAAAAATAAAAGTTTGACTTGTTTCCCAAAAAACTAAAACAAACAAAAACATTTTTACTTTTTTTTTTCTTCCCTGACACATCCGCGACCCACTCGAAACGGGTCCGCGACCCACTTTTGGTTTGCGACCCACCAGTTGAGAACCACCGCTTTAAAGGACTCTGATCATTGTGTCATTGTGTTATGTTCCTTTTTAAATTGGTATTTTCACATTGATCCTGTAAGATACGTTTGTTGTTTTTACATTGTTTTAACATTGTTTTACCAATTGTGTTTGTTGACTTGTGAAGCCCTCTGAGACAAATAGGATTTGTGATTTTGGGCTATATAAATAAACTTGACTTGATCTGACAGCAGCTTCCTTATAAAACCATATTTAATAAAGCAAAGAAAGAGTTAAACTTCTTTCTATCCTTTGACATTTGTTCACTGCGTCCTGGCAGCTGGGATAAAAGATAATCTACATTTACTTTCTCTTTATAGTTTTTAAATTGCACTCATCAGCCCTTTAAATTACTACTTGAGTAATTGATACTAGAGCTTGATTTTGAAAAGAGAGAGAAGAAATGAAAGGGCAACGGCTAAAGAACACGTCTCATCTTGTTCGCTTAATCCTTACAAAAACTAACATCTATTTGTGAGTTCTTAATGGTTTTCATGTTGGGTTATGTGCTGTTAGCATCTCTTGGCCTAAGTGTAACAATTGTACGTTGCTCTTGCCCCCTGTTTTCAATCTTTATGTTAAGCTAAGCTAATCACCTGCTGGCTCTTAAAAATATGAAATGCACAAATATAAAGGTGGCTTCACTCTTTTCAGTTTACTAATGTAATGGCAAGAAAAGCCCATAAACAAATTAACAAAACAACTATTCCTGAAAGAATAAGTTGTCTCCTTGCAATACCATCGTCACGTATATTCAACTCAAGATCAACCTGAAGAAATAACAATTTATCAGAAAAAGGGATAAATACATGCATTTGTTTAATACAATTGCATTTTCCCTGCATTCTTACCCTATAAATCTTCTTTAAACCCAATCAAAAATGATCTTGGAATTCTATTCTGGGGACACACTGGGTTATATTTACTTTTATTACACCAACTCACTTCACTGTGAGTCCAAAAATACAAAATCTACAATAGATTCCTTAAAATTAGAGGATGACAGGGTTATGTAAACATCTATACTGGCACAAGTTTATTATCGCAACATAATGACGCGTTTCCACACACATGTCAATCGTAACAGGACATTTCACACTTCTCATTGACGCACAAACTGGGCAGGGCATCTCTTCGTCCATTTCAAATACAGAAGTGTGTATCTACAAGAGGAAGTCATCATATCTGTCCCATTGCAGCTTCAGCAGAACAATGAGTGACAGAGGTTGACACTTACAAACATGCAAAGCAGTGACAAGACACACAACACCTCACATTTCCCTTTTGTCAAAACCTGGTGACGACTTTTGAGTAAGGCATTTAACGTAAAATGAAACAAGCTGCAGGGAAGTCGCCCGAGCTCTTGACACAACTTCTGCTTTTACTTCCTCTCCGTGAGGTGTGTGAAAATGTGCTGAATTTGCCTGACATTTAAAAAAAAAAATGCATGACTGCTTTTCATATATCTGCACAATCCCACATGTATTATTAGTACATGAAGCATGAGGGGAGGAAAAGAGGAAATATCCTCTGCATGTGTCCAGTGTGGCTTGTTTTATTGAACGCAACACTAATGTAATGGTAGTATTTATGGTATTATTTGAAAAGTAATTGAAGTGATTCATTGAATAAAATAGTCTTCCTGAGTTATTGATCTCTGGTTTTTGGTATTTATATCTTACAGTATGTTCTCTAATCAGTGTTTGCGGATCGGATTGGATGGAACAACTGTTATTACAATGTTTTTTGGATTAAAAAATGTAACTTTGAAGCTTGTAACTTAAAGTAGTTCGGTAAGAGATATATATCATGTTCTTTTTAGCCGAACAAATTGGGTACAGGACCAACTTCTTACCAAAAAGACTCCAATGGCTGGATGAAAGAACTTTAAGACCACCTGCTGAGAAACATCAGCCAGTTAAGTTTTCACGAGGTCATAAGGGTTAGTAATAGGTGTGTGAGCACTTTAACACAATTGTTCAATGGATGAATATGTCTATGCGCATTACACTATGTCTCACTGTCTGTGAGGGATCCAGTTCTACACTACTGACAACCATAGAGCTCCATTCACGACGAGGCGTCCCTTCTGCACAGAGAGGGAAGGACTGAAAGGAGGTGGGTGTGACCAACATTACAAAATGCATTACACTGGAGGTCTCGCAGCCACTTCAGTATGAATGGTAGAGCTGCTCAGGACATCTGGTGCAGTAAGCAAGTAAGTTAGTGAGGGAGAAAGGGAGGGAGAGGAAGAGAGGAAGCGCTCACATGCTTTGCTCTGTGTCCAGGATGACTTTGACTCCACCAGGCAAAAGTTTGAAAGTGAAAGAAAATGTCAGGTTTGGTGCAAATCTACAGTCTATATGGTGCAAATGCGCGCCGTGCAAAGTAGAAAGGGAAAGGACGTGCAAAGTTTGCGCCTGAAAGCCAGTGATGAGGGGTAAGTGCGAGTTTTTTTTAATGAATAAAACTCACTTCTAAGTTTTAACTTCACAGGTGTACTCTCTTCAAACTACAAACCAGGAAGCTGTTGGTGGTTTTGATACAATTGCATTCACTTGGGTTGAATGTGTGCAACTACACAGTGATATTTCAACACTTTACACAGTTGTACAAACTGCAGTTTCTAAGAAGTTAAGTGCATTGCTCACTCATGCGTAATGGGCGGTTTGCAAGATAAAAGGAAGTATGCGGTGTCAGACAGAGATAGTAACCAGGTCTTCCTCTTTCTTTTGGATTTCAAAAAAGTTGTTGAATGACAAGACTTTACACGCTTTTCTATGGTTGCACCCTGTTTTTTCTGTGTGTATGTGTGTGTTGTATCCATGAATGAACCACAAGCGTCAGAGGAGCAGCATCCGGGTTTTTATTAACATTCTTGTGACTTGGGTTAACTTCACTGATCTTTTTATAGTCTGATCATTATCAGCATGTGAAGTTTGGATGGTGAGCGTCACCTCCTGGAGAGTTACCAGAATCCGGTGGGCGTCACTTAAATACTTGAATACTGCACTCTCAGTAACTAGCATTATGCTGCGTTCAGGTGCTGTCGGAAACGAGTAAAGCGGCCTTTTATATGCACCTGCCTCAGAATAAACAACTGATTGGCCTTTTATTTAAACATTATGACAAAACAAACTGAAAATGATGATATTTAGCTGTTAACATGGTATGTGCTGCAGCATCAAAAGAGCAAAGAGAATATTAGACTCATAATTCAGGTTTTCATTTGAAAGAACCACACATTTCATGACTGCATTTGGTACCACTTTACAATAAGACTACCCTTATAAAGGATTCATAAAGGGTTTATAATTAGGTTGTAAACCCTTTATCAATCATTAAGAACCATTTATAAACCAGTTCTAACATATACATCAACACAGGCTCACTATTTGGCAAGATGACTAAGCCTTATATTGGCTACTTAGCGAGAATCAACTCAGTGAGCAACAGATACCAAGGATGCTGGCTGATTAACAAGACTAAGTAAGCCAAGTAGCCAATATAAGGCTTAGCAGTACAGATACATGTGGGCTCACTATTTGGCAAGCAACCGGTCACAGTCGCCCTGTTTATCTCATGTCTTATAAAAGCTTATTAATGATTTATAAAGTGTTCACAGCCTAATTAATAAATGAATTACAAACTATTCGTAAACCCTTTATAAGGGTAGTCTTATTGTAAAGTGGTACCCTGCATGGTACAGTGATACACTTAACATACGTGTGGATGTTGATAAGACAATGCCTATTCATTCTCTGCCGCCTTGTCAGAATCAGTTTTCTTACAATTGCTCAGGACAAGTACTAAACATTTCGCCTCAAAGTCCGTTCAGTAATTAAAGTGCTTTGGATTGCATCACACAATCTTCCAAAAATATGAAAGCCATGAAAAAGACCACGAGACACAAGACTAGAGGAAAGAGACACTACAGGAACAATTCTCCCAAATGTTGTCTTATTTTCACTTCCTAAGAAATGTTTTTTCTCCCACTCGGAAATGTTCAATGACTTTCAAGACTCCCTGGACTCAGAGATCTTTTATCTTAGCGGGACCTACCGTCTAGGATAAATTGATAAAGTTGAAAGAAAAAAAGCCTGACACGACATCGCTCAGCCTTTTATTACCTTCTTTTACCCATCCTCTTGGCACCATTTGATTTCTCCATCATTTGGATTTACATTTGGATCAAAAAGATAGAAGATGAAGAAAAAGTTGATGTGTGTGTGTGAGAGTGTGTGAGTGTGTGTGTGAGAGAGAGAGAGAGTTTCATAATGAGTGACTTGGGGTTTCCCTGCCCCTGTTTCTTCCATTCATGTGGCTGGAGACGGAGGGTATAGAGCTGTCAACCCCGGAAACCAGCTGAATATTGAGTGACTGAGTTTGAGGGAGAGAGAGGAAGAGTGTGTGTGTGTGTGTGTGTGTGTGTGTGTGTGTGTG
>CALSBZ010037262.1:0-11086 GCA_943591055.1 Gobionotothen gibberifrons | reverse complement strand
GAGAGAGAGAGAGAGAGAGAGAGAGAGAGAGAGAGAGAGAGAGAGAGCGAGAGAGAGAGAGAGAGCGAGAGAGCACACCTTTATGTATTTAATATAGCCTAGTTGTACAAAATAAAGTAAGAAATCATTCCAATGTGTACTATAGGACAGTAAAAAAACGGTTTAAAAGGGGAGTGATTAGTAAAATATGCATAAATAAAAAGAAAGAATGCTAACGAGGTAACATAAGATAAGAATAAACAAGTTGAAATGATTTGTTATTGGTTGTGATCATATTCTAAAGATGTTTGGATTATTGAAAAGTATACAGCTCTGTCATATGAGTGTTGAGAGCTGTATCCATAAATTCATGTTGTGCTCAAAGTGCACCAGATTGATGCTTTTAACTTCAACATTTAAAAAAAGAAAATCATACATTTTCTTTTAGTAAACACTGAAAACGGGTCCCACAGACCCAAACAGAACACAAGGTTTAAAGGTAAGCATATAATAATGTTAAAATGTACTAAATATATACACTGCAAAAAAACAAAAAAGAGGAGTAAAAGTAGCTCACGACTTGTTTTATTTTTTGAAAGTAGCTCTCATCCTAAAAAAGGTTGGAGACCCCTGTTATAGAACGATACATTTGACCATTTTAAGCTTGGCCTACCATTTTATTGGAGCGATGAGGAACAGGGGGGGCTTGAAAAGGCCCAGCTGTTCAACGTGGGGAATGACAGAAAAAGTTTGAGAACCACTGATTTAAGGGAACTCACAGTTTCGTAGAAGACACACTGCACCACCGCCTTCCCGTCTCTCATGAGGAAGTTCTTGGCTCCGTGGCGACCCAGTGTGACCGCAGAGTCGAGAGTAGCTGAGGGAGGAGAGCACAGCCTGTCAGATGAAATGTGTTCAGAGATACTTAATAGTCACATCAGATACAACTGCCAATTCTGATTCAACTGACCAAATATCTCAAATAAGTACGGGACTTTGTCTTTAAACTGGCTCCAGTGTCTCATGCCATTAATGACTGAAGTCAGGATCCTCAGTGAGGTCTCGAAGGCCGGCTTCTGTGCAAATTTGTCCTGCTGAGCACAAAATCAAATGCTGCAGTGATCAGGACAATATTATGGAACATAACTGTTTAAGTTATTTAAAATGATCAGTTATACACTTTGCAGATATTTGTTCTACCTGGTTGTGAGTTTGTCGTGCAGCCTGAGATTTAATTGTGCTGCCGTTTCCCTCAAAGGGAAGTCTCTGCGGGCCGAAGCTGTTGGTAAAGTTCCAGGATTTGTTTTGTGGCTGCGCTGCAAGGGGAGCAGAGGGCCTGCTGGGGGGGGGACAGGAGCAGGCAGAGGTCTGGGCTGCTTGGGATACTGATTGTTGAGAGTGAGCTGTCTGTAGGATGACTGCTGAGTCATCGGAGAGAACCCAGAATGGGGTGTTGGCTTCATTGGTGCACTCTCGCTGAAGTGGGGATCTTTACATTTGCTCTGTGTGGAGTTAACACCAGGGCTGAACTCCCTCGGTCTCCCTGGGTTGCTGGGCTGTCCCACCTGAGAGCTGGAAATGTGAATACATAATTGTTGACTTATCGGGATAGAAAAAAAACAAGCACACACCAAACACCAGTCACAATCAACGTTTGAAATGGCAACACTTTAGTTAATTCATCTGTGGTTTTAAACATTTTCCATGCTAGCCAGGTACATTATCATTGGTTGTGAGCAAATCAATTTATTTATTTATAACAGTCATATTGCGGCTCATAGTGACAGCTTATGTATTGCCTGTGTCAGTACTAGTGGTGGTCACCATATTTATGTCCCATGTAAAACTGTATCTCATGTGTCTGAATGGTTAACTGATTACACTAACGGTCACCAAATTAAAAAAAGGTACCTTGTGCCTCCAACTTTGTATGGATGAGGTATGGGTTTAAAGGCTCTGATTGGAGGAGAAGGGCCCGGAGCAGGTCTGTTACTGACGTACTGCGGGGGTGGAGCAGATTGTGGGACGTCCTGCTTTTTCCACTGGGGGCTTTGTGCAGCACTAGAGGCCGGAGCTGAGGCCTGGTAACATCCAAATGTACCTGAGGGGAAAAATACATTCTCAGAGGGAAATGTTATAGCATCCTCTGCCATCTGCAGCTCTGAATCTTAATTAATGGGGAGATGTTTTACAATATTGTCCTATATTTAACATAAAATGGACTTAATGGTGTGATTCAGCAGTAGATGGGGATGTTGAGCAGTCAGGCATTAAACAACACACAAAGGCAATAATTGCTTTTTTTAATGTATTTTTCTTTGGATATACTGCCACCTGGTGAGTAACTGAAATACAGGGCACGCTTAAAGAGCTGAATGCTTCACCTGAAGAGCTGTGAGGTGCAGCTGAGCTGCTGCTTGCATTGTATTCACTGTGGGAGAAGAATTCATTCTCAGAGGGAGCAGAGGTCAGAGGAACTCTGCTTCTCTTCTTCTGGTTGAACAGTGGCACAGACATGCAGCCTGATGGACACAGCAGAGGAAACATATCAGCATATCAGACTGACTCCAATGTTAATATTTATAATGTTAGGATTAAAACCAAGCAACATTTCCTTATATATAACAATGAGTGTACTTATCATCTAGACTCAATATTTTGTATTGAGTTATTTTTATTCAGTGTTGGAAGAAATACTCAGATCCTTTACTTGAGTAAAAGTACAAATAATATGGTCTTAAAGTACTCAATTATATGAAAAAGTCCTGATTTCAAAATGTTACTTAAGTAAAAGTACAAAAGTACTAGCATCAAAATATACTTCACGTGAAAAAAAAGGACTCAGAATCAAATACAGAAGTATTATCAGCTAAGTTTACTTCAAGTATAAAAAAGTACTTGTTGCACAGTTGAAATGTTCACATTATTATATTATTAAGTGTATTATATAATGCTGTTGTTATACATGTAAGAGCCTTCAGTATTTTAGTTTGTCAATGTGGAACAAAGGAAGATACATGAAATACTGTGTAGATTAGTAGTACAGTACTGCATTATACTATATCAGCATATCCTGTCTTTTTTATGTAAAAAGTAACTGTGACTGTTAAAATTGTAGTGGAGGAAAAAGTACAACATTTGCCTCTGAAATGTATTGTAGTAGAAGAATAAAGTAGCATTAAATGGGAAAATGCAAGTAAAGTACAAATATGTCAAACGAGTACTTAAGTACAACACATTGAGTAAATGTACTTAGTTACTTTACACCACTCTTTGTATTTACGTTATATCACAGGACAATATTAAATGGAGATGAATAGTGAGGGGTTGTAAAGTATCTATTTAACTAACCTGCTGTTTGCCTGGGTGGCTGGTTCTCCTGTCTCCTCATTGTGGTGGCTGGAGACAAGTAGCTCGTCCAGTTAACCTGAGATGGGGGTATTACCTGACGGTATACGAGGAGACGCAGGTCGTTTTTTACTCTATAATACCATAGACTGTGTATATATAAAGTATAATACAATACAACTGATGTCCTGGTTTATATTAGTCCCCCACTTGGTTCTTCACAAGTTAACAGGTGCTGGGATAACTCAGTTGGAAAGACTTGACAATTCAAGCCAGTTTATATTCGGTTGCTTTGTCAGTTTAGCAACAACTGTACAGCTTTTTTAGCTAGCTTAGCTTTATGATAGTTAGCTGACACGCTAATGTTAGCTTATTCTCTAAACAACTCGTCTAGTAGCCTAGCATACAACTAAAGTTTTAACTGTCTTTCAATGTTACATCCCCAAATTATTTTGTAAATCCATTACTAAATATTTGTTGGCAAAATAAGAAAAGTTGCTACCTCATCGACAAAGTTCAGCCCCCTGGAAAACGACGCGCGCCAAAACAGGTGTTGCCTTCACGTTCCACAAGGAAAATTGGATCTCCTCTTTATAAATCGAAGAGTATTTAATCGGCCATGAATTTTGGTTGAAAATATGGACAACATTACTTTTATGTAACGTATAGTGCCAATATTTGGTGCATTTTTGGAATTTGGAAACACACAACTTTCCAGGCACATTTTACTAATTGTACTGTATGCGGTGTATGATTCTATGAATCAGCCCCATCATTTGTTTGAGATAGTTGGGAGGTTTTTTTTTATGAACGAGTAGGTGGTATCTTGTCAGTAAGCAGAATTAGATACCACTTACATTAAATACAGATATTTAATGTACATAGTATGGAACCAGGATGCTGTTTTGTTTAGAAGTATTTATGGCTTGGACTAGGACCTATAGGTAGAACTTATTTAATTGTATTGGCCAATTTATTCCTCTTGCTTGTCAGGAGCAAAACAGTATACACATAACACACAGCCAGCTGGTTGTTTTACCTGGTCTGTCTGAATGAATTAAAATACATATATGATTGCAATACTTACTCCTAAATTCCCAGTGTGGGTGAAGAATTATAAAAATCGTCATATGTCAAATCGTTATCTTTATAGTCAGCACCCTTTTCATTTTTTGTCAGAATTTACAGGGTGCACAAAACCATGAGTCTTACACAAAAACACTTGCTTCACACAAACCATCAGCATTAGAAAAGCTTATTTCCCTTATTTAAAACAAATCTGTCAGCACAGTTTCATTAAGTTTATGGGCACTTCACAAACAAATATAGCGGACCAATTGTCTATCTTAAAAAGCATCTCAACTAGAGAATCCGTGTATCTACCGTCCAATTGGTTTTCTTTATGAAACACGTAAACTGAAGAGCGTCTGAGAGGTCTTTTTGCTTTTTGCTTTTTACCTTACTAAATGGTCTAATGGTCATTGGAGCGAGGGGCGGGGCGGAAGTCACGGAAGTGATTTCAAAACAAAAGCACTCGTTTGCTGAAGGAACGGTGATTATTATAAACAAGGGGAATTTAGCGATCACAACGAAAACGGCCCAGACACACATTGAGCCCAGAGAATGGATGTTATTAAGGGCTGTAAATATAATAAGCCTCTGTCCAAAATGGACAACATTGTTAGGAGATTTAAACTATATGCTACACCGATTCTGCACTGCGGTCACTCAGCCGCCTCTCGCGTTTGTTTTTTCAAATCAGCTGCTCTTCATTATTCCTGCTATATTTGTTTCCACACATTCTTAAGGAAACTGACACTGTTGGACTCGGTTCTAGTTTGACTTCTAACAGAAATCAAATTAAGAACTTTTACTGTGTACTTTGTGAGTAATCCTCTGTCAGAGTCCCCTCCTTAGTACATAATGCATGTTTTTCTGCTATCTTTGATGAATGATACAAATATAATTTTACCATTAGTTCTTAATGAAATTGATACCGTTTGACTTTGTATTATACTACTACTTACAATACATTGAAGTACTTTTAATGTGTATTTTTTTGAGAAATACTCAAAGTCCCCTGCTGAGAACAAAATCAAGCCACTTCTGCTAAGTTTGATGAGGGAATTATTTGTTGTTGCCATTAGTTCTTCGTGAGATTGTTCCTGTTGGACTCAGTACTAGTGAAACTACCCCCACAAGTACTATGAAGTACTTACAGTGTACTTTTCCAACAATCCTCTGTCAATGTCGCCTCCTGAGAACAAGAATGCATGTTTCTCTGCTATTTTTGAATAAGCGTTAAAAAAACTTTCTTCATGAGACTGATATTGTTGGACAGAGTATTTTAAGAGGATGGTAGACATGATATCAGCAATACTTCCAGTCAGTATTCCGGCAGCAGCATTTTACACCTTAGAAAGTCTTTAGAGACTGGCCTGGATAGCTGGTCTATCCTTCAGCACACTGACACACTCTGTCACTCTTGTTGGCCTCTTATGATGCTGCTGTCTTTTAATATATGATTATTTCTCAGCCGCTAGTTCGTTCCTCACAGATTCTTCAGTCTCATCAGCCTCATCCTTCCATCAGTCCCAGTCAACGCCTCCAGCACACTTCTAGTGTCTGACTCCATATGATATTGTCCTGATGCTGTAAGGGTGATGCCCCATGATCACAAAATGACCCCTCAGAGTCTGAGTGCCAACCTCATATTATGTCTGTCATTAATGTTACATCACCCATTATAACAGTTTGCTTTCCTTTTTCTCTTCTCTTAACTGAATAGTCCTGTCTTTAAGTATAACCCAATGTAAAGTCCTTTTCCTGCACCATTTTAAGGCTTCAAAACAGGCATTTTTACTGTATGTGTTTGGAGAAATGACACAATCAATGGCCCAGAATTGCACTTTATAAACTATATATATATATATATAATATCAATATTTTTATTAACTAACCAAAGTCAATTTAAATAGTAGGCACACATGGGTTAATTGCCATGCATGTGGTGTTTGATATAGTTTACGTTCAATTTCAACTATTTTAGGCAGAAAAACTTTTATTGACTAAAACTTTTTTAATAATTTACTATAATTTAGAAAGGTTTTTGTGAGAAATCATTTCAAAAGTAAACTGTGAGTGTGTGAGTGTTTCAGTGTGCTGAAGGATAGTTGTGACCAGCTATCCAGGCCAGACTCTAAAGACTTTCCAAGGGGTAAACATGAGTACTGACTGGAAGTATAGCTGATATCATGTCTACCATCCTCTTAAAATACTCTGTCCAACAATATCAGTCTCATGAAGAAAGTTTTTTTAACGCTTATTCAAAAATAGCAGAGAAACATGCATTCTTGTTCTCAGGAGGGGACATTAACAGAGGATTGTTGGAAAAGTACACAGTAAGTACTTCATAGTACTTGTGGAGGTAGTTTTACTAGTACTGAGTCCAACAGGATCAATCTCACGAAGAACTAATGGCAACAACAAATAATTCCCCTCATCAAACTTAGTGGCTTGATTTTGTTCTCAGCAGGGGACTTTGAGAGAGTATTTCTCAAACAATACACAGTAAAAGTACTTCAATGTATTGTTAGTAGTATAATACAAAGTCAAACAGTATCAATTTCATTAAGAACTAATGGTAAAATTATATTGTTATCATTCATCAAAGATAGCAGAAAAAACATGCATTATGGAGGGGACTTCACAAAGTATTACTCACAAAGTACACAGTAAAAGTACTTCATTTTATTTCTGGTAGAAGTCAAACTAGCACCGAGTCCAACAGTGTCAGTTTCCTTAAGAATTTGTGGTATCAAATATTTGTATCACTCGTCAAATATAGCAGGAATAATGAAGAGCAGCTGATTTGAAAAAACAAACTCGAGAGGCGGCTGAGTGACCGCAGTGCAGAATCGTTGTAGTTTAAATCTCCTAACAATGTTGTCCATTTTAGACAGAGGCTTATTATATTTACAGCCCTTAATAACATCCATTCTCTGGGCTCAATGTGTGTCTGGGCCGTTTTCGTTGTGATCGCTAAATTCCCCTTGTTTATAATAATCACCGTTTCTTCAGCAGGATACTGTAGTGATTCAAAGCGTGATTTTAGCAAACGAGTGCTTTTGTTTTGAAATCACTTCCGTGACTTCCGCCCCGCCCTTCGCTCCAATGACCATTTGACCATTTAGTAAGGTAAAAAGCAAAAAGGCCTCTCAGACGCTCTTCCGTTTAGGTGTTTAATAAAGAAAAACAATTGGACGGTAGATACACGGATTCTAGAGAGACGAAGGTACGTTTTAACCGTTTGTTTTTTCGTTCTAATTGAAACAAGAAAAAAAGCAGAAACGGGTCGTTTTTTCAATTTTCAATTTTGCCCCAAAATGAAAAAACGGAAATTCAGCTCGTTTTTTCGTTTTTCTGTTCTTACTGTTAAAACAAGTATAACACTCAATGTTTCGTTTCCATACGTGGGTGTGTCTCCAGTGCCTCCTTGCTTCTGATTGGCTAGTTTGTCCTATGCTTGCGGTGTACTCTTCAAAATAAAGGTTCACACTATGTCTTTGTCTTTGGAATGCTGACACTGGCCCAAACACAATACATGTTACTATCCTTGATAATATATTGTTGGCCTACATTTCTTAAATGCCAAAATTGTACTTGGAAATAATATAGATCCTTTAACAACAGCAAAAAGATCATCCTCTCTGATGTTACTCACTGACACTGCTGAATTGATGCGGCCGTATTTCCCGTTTGCATGGTCAAGTCAGCATCGAGCTGGGTTTTTTCTTCAAAACTATATTAAAATAGCTTGGAGGTTGAGGATTGATAAATATTTAGAGTACTTTTACTGTGTACTCTGTCAAACTCCCCTCTTGAGTACAATAATGCATGTTTTCTGCTATCTTTGATGAGAGATAAAATGATGTTCTGCCATAAATTCTTAATGAGAGTGATGTTTGACTCAGTATACTAATTTAACTACACCAACAAGTACTTTTTCAGGTATTCTTTTTCAAATTCCCCTCCTTAGTACAAGAATGCATCTTAAATAAAAACGTGTCATTAGACTGATATTGTTGGACAGAGTATTTTAAGAGGATATGGTAGATATGATATCAGCACTACTTCCAGTCAGTACTCCAGCAGCAGCTTTTACCCCCTTGGGAAATCTTTAGAGACTATCCTGGATAGCTGGTATATCCTTCAGCAAAGTGACACACCCTGTCACTCTTGTTGGCCTCTTATGATGATGCTGTCTTAACCTTTAACAACCAGCGCCACCATTTGGTAGGGCACATTTTGTGTCTTGATATCTTGTTGAAAAATTAATTTAAAAGTTTAACTCCTGACATGTTATGCACAAAACAACCTCTAGATGTCACTGTGGTTCGAACAGAATGCCCTTCAGCTAGCTTCCACTGAGAAAGTTGGCATGCTAAAAATCACTCCTGAAGAAATCACTTTTTTTGGTAAACTTGTGTAAGGTAACCATAATAATCTTTGACACAATAGTGTCAGAGCACTTACTGAACAGAATTATATAACTTGATGCCCAAAACATTTTTGTAAAAAGGGTGTAATTATTTCTTTGAAAATATGCTCAACCAACCGGTCGAATTGGCCTTCATATTGTAAACGACTTTTTCAGTTTCAGAGATAGTTTCCAATAAAATATGGTAAATAAATGGCTAGATTCATGATAATATTACTACATTTAGTACTGCCTTATGAGTCTCAGAGTGAAAGAGTGATAATAATTGATATAGCACCTTTACAGTTCAGTCGTTTATTGTTAAGTTTATTGTTTATTGTTAAGTGGTGTGTGTTCAAATTCCAGGTTCCATGATATCATCATACAGAAAATAATTGTTGTAGTTTTCTTTAGCTGTATGACTTGTTGGTTGTTCATCTGCAATGTTTAATAAATGGAAAATTGTTTGAATGTGTGTCCATGGTATGTTTAATTATGTTTCTAAACACAGGCAAATAGCTGCATACGTAAGGCAATACAATCAAACGCTATTATTTTATCATCCACCCACCAACAGAACATTTGGAAATCAACCATTAATCAGAGGTTGTCGAAGTAATCAGATCTTGTACTTGAGTAAAAGTAGAAGTACTCAGATCTTGTACTTGAGTAAAAGTAGAAGTACTCAGATCTTGAGTAAAAGTAGAAGTACTCAGATCTTCAGTAAAAGTAGAAGTACTCAGATCTTGTACTTGAGTAAAAGTAGAAGTACCAGAGTGTAGGAATACTCTGTTACAGTAAAAGTCCTGCATTCAAAATGTTCCTCAAGTGAAAGTAGAAAAGTATTCTCATCTAAATATAGTGAAAGTAGCGACAGTAAAAGTAGTCGTTGTGCAGATTGGTCCATTTCAGAATAATATATATGATATGTTTTATAATGATTGATCATGAAAGTGTTCTCAAAGCTGGTAAAGGGGCAGCTAGTTTGAATGACTTTGTATACTGCAGGGTAGCTTGTGGATTTACTCCAGGTGGAACTAAAGTCTGATTTAAGTGTTGATTACATTTCACATAATTAATCCAAATCTGTAAAGTTACTAAAGGTTTTAAATACATGTAGTGGAGTAAAAGTGGCTACGCTTTAAACTCTAAAATATATTACAGAAAGACAGACAGACAGACATCGAGATAGAAAGACATCGAGACAGAAAGACAGACAGACAGAAAGACATCGAGACAGACAGACAGACAGACATAGAAAGACAGACATACGGACAGACTGTCTTCTGTACTTTCTGCATGTATGAACATAATAATATACGTATATTTGTAACGCAGTCTAAAGGCAAAGACGTAGAACCTTTATTTTGAAGAGAACAGCGCAAGCATAGGGCACACTAGCCAATCAGAAGCAAGGAGGCGCTGGAGACACACCCATGTATGGAAACGAAACATTGAGTGTTATACTTGTTTTAACAGTAAGAACAGAAAAACGAAAAAACGAGCTGAATTTCCGTTTTTTCATTTTGGGGCAAAATTGAAAAAACGACCCGTTTCTGCTTTTTTTTCTTGTTTCAATTAGAACGAAAAAACAAACGGTTAAAACGTACCTTCGTCTAGAGACTCACCTCTTTGCTATCTACATGTGTTGACTAATAATCTATAGAGGTCAATTTATTAAAGAGGTCATCAAACCATTTAGTAGAGGAACAAACCACCCAAAAAGGCTTTAGTTATCGAGACACCCCTACCCGAGGTAGAACAAAGCACAACCATGTTTTTTCATTACTTTAATTGTGTCTAGTTTATGAAACGGATGGTTGTATACAAATATTTTACTGCAAAATTATTAGTTTTGGTTAATGTTTGGAACTTTCCCATAACCGAAAATAGTGAAAATGTGGGCTCTGAAGGGGGCCGTGTTGGCCTTATCCCATGTATCCCTGGAGATAATGATGATGTCACCAAATTTGGCCTAGATGTTCAGATGAGAGGCAAGGCATCCAATAAAGCAAAGATTATATCAATACCTTTTACCATCTTTGTAATATTAACACTTAAACACACATAAATCATAGGCGGAAATGGAATAGGACATTTAAAATACAAAAGGTATGTTTATGCTTTTCTGTCATTTTTAAACCAAAGAGTCCAATCACCCACAAATGTCATTTATATGTACCAGAGACTCTTATCTTTTCATAAAAATAGTTTTTTTGACTATTCACTTCAGCCTCTGCTGTCACCAGCCTCTAACAGCTAACCAGTGCAGCCAAAATG
>CALSBZ010037256.1:3717-15679 GCA_943591055.1 Gobionotothen gibberifrons | reverse complement strand
TCCCTGACCCTGCCTGTACCTACGCTGACCTGCTCTGCCTGATCCCTGACCCTGCCTGTACCTACGCTGACCGCCTCGCCTGCTCCCTGACCCTCTGCCCGGCCCTGACTCACCTTCTGCCCGCTGTCCTCTGGTTTGTTTGCCGGTACATCATCCGGTATTCCTTCTGCTCTGCTCTGGTATTATTACCAATAAAGAACATTACCAATACTCCGTGGTTTCTCGAGTGCTGCATTTGGGGCCTTCATAAGATTGTGACACTGTGAGTGAATGGTTAAGGGGGGCGAGATAATGACGGAGAGCAGGTGCGATGTGTGTGTGTGTGTGTAAAATGAAGGACGAAGGTGAATTATGTTTCAAAGTCAGAGCAGCTGTAAGGTCCATGAGCGAGATCGAGCGTAATTACAAGAAACACAGCTCATCGCCCGGTCAGGGAAATTAATTAAGCATGATTTAAATTCATCACAGTCTGCGTATCCACTGTTGGATACCCTGAGCTGTGTCCTCTTTGTGGAAGCAACAACCTCTAGGCATCTTTATGTGGAGGTTATGTCCATCTCTTTGTTGTATGAATGTCTTTGAGGTCATGTTGGATCTTATCGTTGTCAGTTATCGTCTTTATGTTAATTGTGTGTGTCGTTTTGTTATGATCAGTTAGCATCTATCTGAAGTGTGGTTTTGCATCTCCTAGAGGTCATTTGCTATTTCAGTTTTTCCTGAATCACAGTCTGCGTATTCATATTCTGTTAATGGAGCTGTGTCGTCTTTGTGAAAGCAACAACATAGACATCTATATGTGGATGTTGTTCATATCAATCTTTTGTGGTTTTAACCGCACAGAGGAATAGTGGATCATGTGGAGTGATGTATTTAAATATCATTCCCTGGCACAAAAACAAATGCATTGCTGTGTTTGGCACTTGAACTGTTTCTGCTCCTTCTTAGAGCAGCTTATAGTACAGCTTTAATCTCAGGGTGCACTACATGTGCCATGGGGGTTCCAGATCAATGTTTCTGCAGGTGGCCGTGCTGGGGCCGGTTATTGATGAGAAATGGGGCACATTTAATGCTGGACAAGGGCTCAAAAACAGTGTTAACATTTTTAACATTTCAGTAAAGTCATAGCGCACAAAAAAACTAAAAATGCCATTATTGTTTTCTGACTTTGTAACGATTTTTGTTTAGTTACTTACCTGTTTTTATTGTATTTCTTAATATGTGTTGGTATTTGTTTTTAGAAACATAATTTGTTAGACTAATCCAACTTTAGATTCAATTTATTTAAATGCATTACTGAAAAAAAAGAACATTGCTGTAATCTTAAACCCAGGTTACAGCACAGTATCAGTTGCTTCACTATGGTTTCAGATTACCCTATGTGTGTACTCCTGACTCTTTTGGTTGTATTTCACGTTATATAATGTATTTTATACTTTTCTGTCATTTTAATTGTCTTTTACACTTTCATTAATGTTGTTTCTTGTGATATTGGGCTTTATAAATAAACGTTGATTTTATTTCATTTGAAAATTCAATTCACTTTTGGAGGGGGGCCACAGGGGGGTCCAAGCACAGAGTTACCCCCGTAGAACCGCCCATGCTTCATGCGTAATGTTGTTACCAGTGCAAATTGACAGGCTTTCTCTAGTTGCTATAACTTTGCCAACTTACCTATCGACGCTGATCACACACAGGGTCATGATGGAAGCAGTGCAGCACATTACATCCATGGCGATGAAGATGTTGCAGAACACCTCTCCAAAAAGCCACTTCCCCCCGGTGAGGTCTGTCACTATCACAAAGGGCATCACCACGATGGCTACGGACAGGTCGGCCACTGCCAGAGACACCAGAAGGTAGTTTGAAGGTTGCCTCAGCTTCTTCACCACGCACACCGCGATCACCACCAGCGTGTTGCCCATAACGGTGACCGCTGTGATGATGGCCAGCATCACCCCGATGATGATCTTCTCCGGACGCCCGAAATCCTGAAGCTGTTCCCCGCAAGACTCGTTCCACATGGCCGTGGGACCGACGGTGGTGAAGGCGTCGTACAGAAGCTGCAGAGAGCCATTGATAACTTCGGAAATGTCCTCCTTCTTGGTAAAAGTGAGCTCAATTCCCGAAGTATTGAACATCACGACGATGTTATCCCGCATGGGTAGCAAGGGACGCCTCGCAAGTGCACTCCAATTACGCGCATATTTGGATGTGTGGAGCCTGGTGCCTGTCCAGCGGTGTTAGACGGAGGCTGTTGCAGCAGCTGCTCCACATCACAGTTGCCAACAACTCACTGAGACGTCTTGGCTGTTTAAGAATTAGCTGCATACTCCATCCCTACAGGGAAATCCAAAACTATATATATTTTTTTAAGTTACACCATCAAATCATAGCTGCTCCCGATGTGCTTGTTTCCCGAGCTCAGTAACCGGACAAATGAGGAGTATTTGGGGAGTTGCGCTGTGCAAACCGCACCTATCCATGTGACGCATCACTGAGGCGCACAGCCCACCGACTGGAGAGGAAGCATGAAGGACACGGCAGAGGTTTCAAAGTGGATTTAAGGGAGCTCCAAGCGTGCAAAAGCATGAATAATTTCATGGATTTAGTCTCCAAACTCACCACCTGACAACTCAATTTAGAATATAGTCATCTTACAAAAACAGTTACACGATGTTTATTTTTTCTCGCCAAGTATCTCACACAATATACCACTATAGATCTCCTCCTCCTTTTTGGACACATACAGTAAATGTTACATGTGACAGATGTTTGTTTGAAAACCCTTTAAGCCTTTTTTGGAGAAACACAAATAGTGCAGCAAAGTTTGCTTTTAAAAAAAGAAATCCCAGTTTTAAGGGAGCTCCAAGCGTGTACAAACATTAATCATTTAATTTTTGTCTGGCACAGGATTAACTCTCAAAACTCACCCCCCAACAACTTAATTTAGAATATTCACTCGTCGTAGAAAAGCAGTTACACGATGGGTTTGTCTTCTGTGAAGTGGTATCATTTTAACGTTTTCTATTTCTATTACCACAAATATCTCACACAATATACCACTGTATATCTCCTCCTCCTTATTTGGACACATACAGTAAATGTGACATGTGACAGATGTGTGTTTGAAAACCCTTTAACCCTTATGTTGTGTTTGAAAGCTGTTGCCGTTCATGGTGTTTGCGGGGACATTTTGACCCACGATTTATCTCAGTCCAAAACACAAAAAAGAATGACTATCATCCAATATTGTTTTAATTACATCATAACTAACTTATTATGCATTCATAACCGTACAATCCTGTTGGAATGTTATTGAATGGCCCCAAAACACATTACACCACATATTGCACACGTGCATGTGTGAGTTCAGGTTCAAGTGTTAGTGTACATATTCTTTGAGAGAGGTCGAGTTCCCGTGGGGGGAGGGGGGCAGAGGGAGGGGAGACCAGGTGCATGTTGCGAACAATTATTGTTACAGTGGCTGAAGAGGGAGGGGGAGGGGCGTCTAAAGTCAAAGATGAATCTTGATTGGGCCAAATTTGACCCCGAGTGACCCACAACAAGTCTGCTGGGTCTCCCCTAACCCCAACACCAAATTATACTTTTTTTTGTAGAGACCTTCAGACTTGGCTGTAATTGTCAAAATCAGTTGTGTAGTGTTTATATAGCTGTTGTGGAGGATATCATGAAACCTTGTTAAGATAAAAAAAAAACTAGAGCGTAGTTATTATATAATTGTAACTTGAAACGGGTCACGGGAGACCCGAACACAACATAAGACTTTTTTTGAGAAACATAAATAGTGCAGCAAAGTTTGCTTTTATAAAAAGAAATCCCAGATTATAAGGGAGCTCCAAGCGAGCAAAAGCATTAATAATTTAATGTTTTTTTACATTTGGGCACAGGATTCCCTCTCAAAACTCACCCCCTGACAACTTAATTTAGAATATTCACTCATCGAAAAGCAGTTACACGACGGGGTTTCTTCTGTGCAGCCATATAATTAACGTTTTCTATTTCCAAAAATACCTCACACAATATAACACTTTAAATCTCCTCCTCACATACAGCATGTTAGATACTGTATGTTTGTTTAAAAACCCTTATCTTTTTAGATTAGCGACATGCCCTTTAATTTGTCCTTTCAACATTATTTATAATATATTATATTGTTTGATGTATTCATTTATTTTATAGGTTTTTATTTATTTTGTTAGTTAATTGGAGAAACACAAATCGTGCAGTACAGTTAGCTTTTTTTTAAAAAGACATTTTCCCACACATGCATCTCGGACACAGGAAATGGACCTCATGGCATTTTGCCAGCGCTTCAAACAAGCAGAAAAAAGCAAAGCTGTCTATAAATATAACGTCTCAGTGAAAGTCCACTCTGTTGTAAATGGCTTTATTTTTGTGCCGAAGCCTTTCTTGGTTGCCTTGGCTCCTCAGACGTACGCTCTGAAGACAAATGAGCAGAGAGTCGATGGGAACATGCGGGAAAGGGTCCCAGGGTTTTGGCTGCTTGCATCAGGCAGAAACATCTGTGCTGTGTGTGTTCCCCCCCTGGCTCTGTTCTTCTTTCCAGTTTGTTCTAATTTGTTCTATGCTCTTCTCTTTTTCCATGAATTCCATTGTCATTAATTTGTTTCTTTTTTGGTCCTTCTTTCATTTTTTTCATTTTTTGTAATTCTTACAAAAAAAAAAATTCTCAATTTTATTTGTGCCATTTTTCCGGCTATTTTCAATTTTTTTCTTTTTTTCCCCCCTTTTTTCGCTTTTCCCCTTTTTAAAATGTTTCAGAAATGTTTCTATTATTTACATCCTGTATAAGAGCATCATACATTTTGTATACAAAAAAAGTTGACATCAGGTGTGGACATCTAAAGTAATAAAAAATGACATTAAATAAATAAAGACAAAAACCAAGAAATGATATAAATTCAGTTTAGATAAAATATTTGTTAAATACACAATGTCTTCATCCTGGAGATGTACTGTCCGTCCAAGACCAAAACCTTCTAGAATACATTCAGTCATAGAATAAATGACACGTAGTTTCTTCTTGTAAATTACAAAAAGTACAAGAATATTCAATATTAAAAAGGTTGTGTACAATTTTGAAGAAAACCTAAATTCTTTCCCCAGAAATGTGTTTCCAATTAACTCCAATTGATCTCTCCATAACGTGAAGCCCAGAATAATCTCCCTTCAGTTACACTAACACTTTGTATGCCATAATGTTCCCCTGGCTCTGTGCTGTTTCCCACAATGCCCTTAAAGCCTGTCATCACTGACCCTCCCCCACCATCTCACATGCTAGCCGTGGCCTTTTAGTCACCACTACCTCCTGCTCCGTCAGACAGACAGGTCAGTGATGATTGTCACATCGCATTAACGCCACTGACCCTCCGCTGTCCTACTTACACTCACGATATTACCTAAGAAGTTAGAGGAAATTTGAGGTAACTTCTCAGGGCTTATGCAAAGCAACCTGTCAACATCTCTCAGGCCCTCTGAGGGTCTTGTAATGAGAACGGTTAAATAGGTACGGATTACACAATAGAGTGATGCAGGATATGGTTTTATGGGATTGGGATTCTTAAAGCGATCTGCAGATGTTTAAAGGTAGGCAGTAAAGTAACTAAGTACATTTACTCAAGTCTACACTTTGAGCTATACTTGTTCTTGAGTATTTTCTCATTTAGCTACTTTGTACTTTTAGTCTACTACAATTCAGAGGCAAATGGTGTACTCTTACTCCACTACATGTATATAATACCTTTTGTTACTTTACAGATTTGGATTAATGATGTGAAACATAATCAACTCTTACGGCCCGTCCACACAGCGTCTTTGGAAAAAGCTTGCCGGCGGGCGTGTCTGAAGCTCGACCAACAACCAATCACATGAATCTCCCGCCCCTGACACACAAGCAGCGGTTTGATTGGCTAGAGCTTGTACTGGCATATGATTTGATTGGCTGACGCTTCCACCGAAAGCTTCAGAAGATTCAAAAGTTGAACATTGCTCAACTTTTGAATCCTGAAAATCCTGGAAATCTTCGCTTTGCTTTCCCACAATGCAGTTCAAAGTGACGTCACCCCATTCAAAGTCAATGGGCAGAAGCGTTGGAAGATTTTTTTAACGCTGCTGTGTAGACGGGCCGTAACTGTAAATCAGACTTTAGTTCCACCTGGAGTAAATTGATCATGACTTAAGTATATTGTAAACTGCACTCTTACAAGACTTCAGATGTTCTTTGCCAACAAGTATGCTGTAGACATTGTGCACAAAGCCTTTGAATCTCAAATCTGTGAATCTTGAATCATCCAGTTCGTCATCTCTCAGCCCCTCTGAG
Organism: Gobionotothen gibberifrons; assembly: GCA_943591055.1. Classification (NCBI taxonomy): domain Eukaryota; kingdom Metazoa; phylum Chordata; class Actinopteri; order Perciformes; family Nototheniidae; genus Gobionotothen; species Gobionotothen gibberifrons. Next base: position 9,318 of record CALSBZ010037256.1, on the reverse strand, counting down.
GGTCTTGTAACGAGAACGGTTAAATAGGTATGGATTACTCACTCTACTTACCTGCATGTTACTTGCACCAAAGAATTGATTTTAAAATACTACTGCTAGTTTTTAAATCACTAAATGGCTTAGGACCGAGGTATATAGACGACCTCTTCCATCACTATGAAGCATCCAGGAGTCTCAGGTGTTCTGGGTCGGGTCTGCTCTCTGTTCCGAGAATAACCACTAAACATGGAAAAGCAGCTTTTAGTTATTACGCCCCAACAATTTGGAACAAACTGCCTAAATCGCGCACGTCCGCCGAAACACTTCCTATTTTTAAATCCCGACTAAAAACGCACCTATTTTCCGCTGCTTTTAATTGATTCCGTACTCACTGCCTTTCAGTCATGTATTCTGTACCTGCTGTGTTTATTCATTTAATTTATTGCATTACCTTTGCTTATTATGCCTGTTTTTAAATGCCTTTTTAATAATGTATTTGTGCTGTATTTGTTCTTAAATGTCGTTTGCTTTTAATCTGTAAAGCACTTTGAATCGCCACGTGCTGAAAAGTGCTAATAAAATTGCCTTGCCTTGCCATTGTGACATTTGCACCATTTTCTTGCACTTTTTCCTCTATTGTAATATTGTAAACTGCACTTATAGAAGAGCCTAGGACTTCAGATTGTCATTGCCAACAAGTATGCTGTGTAGATATTGTGCACAAAGCCTTTGAATCTCAAATCTGTGAATCTTGAATCTTTTACATTTCACCTGAATTTGTAGCAGCATGTCAACGACGTCTGGATGTTTACAGGTCAGAACACACTGCGTAGGTGTTATCAAAACATGCAGCTTTCGACATGACGGGTAACGCTGTTGACGTGGAGCCTATATATGTTCCTGTGAGATGAGCTGACATAATGGTATCGGTCAGTAATCTGAAGTGAAATGTCTTTAGATGTAGATTCAGCTGAAGGCAGACAGGTGGAAGGTGTCCCTGCTCGCCATAGGGGACATACACATCGTTTATCTCGTTTTCCTGGCTGTAAATTGAGGATTTGCGAAATTAACCTTAATAAAGTGTCACCATGAGGCGCGCAGCAGCAAGCGGCTAATTCCATCAAAATGTAATAGAGCAGCAGAATAGGAAAACACATTTGTTTCCAAGTACCAAATGACACCGGGAGTGTTTGTGGTTTTGTGCTGAAGTCACTTCTAAATGAAGGACACATACGATTACAAAACAAAGAACCAATATAAGCCATAGTCCTATTATTAATATAACTTAAATAGGTTTGATTCTGCTTATAAAAAACAAGTTCAGTCAGACAACTCACGTGTTCTTAATATGTTGATCAGAGCAGCATATAGTTGAGTTTGGCGTCTAGGCTCGGGCCTCATCACTCCACAGATTTACATAGAACATTGAGTGATGATTAGATACTGTAACTATCCACCGAGCCTACAGGTGGAAGCTGGGGTGGTGGGGCAAGCAAGCAGCAGCACGTGAACGCATCAGCAATGTGACAGAGCGGCAGCATTAGCGAGGCAGAGGCAGCTTAAATAGAGTGGCGAAGTCCCGCCCATCTACTTCCGCCCCATGGGACCTTATTTCTGAAAAAGTATGCATTGAAGTCAATGGAGAGAGAAAGATTAGCTTTCGATCCCGTTTGAATTGTGCCACGAATTACACATATGATGTTTGTCAATCTTAAATAATAATTTCCATGTCAAAAAAGTCACAGTTTGTCGTAAAACTGTTGAAATATAAGACTATGAAAAATACGCAACTAGAAAGACTACAAATCCCAGAATCCCGGTCCCGCATGCTGGCTCTTACGAACCGACTAACTCCCCTTGTGTGTATGTACAGCTCTCAACATGCCCAGACTTGGAGTGATTTTCACCTCTTTTAATACTTTTCACCTCATTCTGAAAGAAAGAAGTGAAATGTGCCAACGTGACGGCCGTCTTGGTGTGTGGTGCGAGACGGGAGATGTAGTTCATTGAGCGGTTCACACAAACAATGTGTTACTTCACAGTTTTACGACACATTTTTATTGTTTTGACTTGCAAAATTATCTTTTAAATTGACAAACATCATATGTGTAATTCGTGGCACAATTCAAACGAGATCGAAAGATAATCTTTCTCTCTCCATTGACTTCAATGCATAACCTTTCAGAAATATGGTCCCATGGAGCTCAACCGGAAGGGGAGGGACTTCGCCTCTATCGAGCGGCAAGTTAAGGAGATTGTGTTTGGTTGGTTGTAAGAGGGACGTGTCACGTGTTAATGTATCATTGGTGCTTGAGTTGACTGCCTGAACTAGCTCGCAGGCTTCGCCCCATTTATTTGACTCCAGAAGCCAAGCTGTTCTCCATTTCGTCTTAAATCCATTTTAGTCATGTTTCTCTCTCTCTCTCTGATTAAATGTTTGTTGTTTGTTTTTCATGTATTGTGCCTTGATATGTGTCTATGTTGATGTTACACATGGAGCTGCTGTGATGCAAGTCACATTTCAGATTTGATCTGACCAATAAAGTAATATCGTATCGTATCGAGTCAGTGGTGCCAATTTGGAGGGAAAGTGCCTGATAGGGATGTTGATCCTTGGGGGAAACTCTGCTTCAATCATTTTGATGAAGTCAAGTTGGTAACAAAGATGTAAGCTTGGTAACGTTGTCCAAAAGCTGTCCAGTAATTTATGCAATGACTCACTTCAATCACGTTTAACAATAGTAAAATCCAGAGACTAGAATCTTCCTAAGAGTGCGGGTCGATCACGTTTTACGTTAATAAGTTTTAATCGCTGCTCGGTGCCCACTCTCATCCCGCCCCCAGTAATGCTATTCTTATCAATATAGACTCTGAGAGGGCATTCAAGCCGGTCTCAATTGCCTCTGTTTTGTTATTCCAAAAATATCTCAAAAGCTTTATCTGTGTGTCTTTTACCAGATGAGCAGCCAAGGACAAAAATGCATTCAAGGTTCAAGGCTTTTACAGGTCATACGTCATTTGGTCATGGTCATTGCGGTCGCTTTTCTGTTTACTAAAGAAAGAAATACAATTGAAACGGAGGGACACAGACAGTCGTCCACTCACAGCTTGCCAATTATTCGTTTTATTCCACCACAGAAAACCAAATTCTAAAAGATGATTAGTGAGAAGAAAGAAAGAAGTCATTAGATATTAGGTCATACATATTCATTTGAACGAACAACATTAAAAATCCCATTTGCTAATTCATATCGACAAAGGGCCTTCAGGCTTTGTATCAATACTTGTTTTGGGCTTTTCTTCTGTTTTCTTTTGCAGCTGGTACATTTCCAAATCATTGTTATAGGATAATGAAAGGACGGGTTGTGAACTGATGTTCTTTCTTACTGGAGTCACGTGTTTCTCCTCACTGAAGCAAAACGCTGCTGTATGTCTGCAGATGACACTAGAAAACAAAATGATATCACCTCATCCCCATGTTTTCAACATCTGTTAGGTGTTTTCTATCCGAAATGAAAGAAGTGTGTGTCCTTACAGAGAGAAGCTTTAGTCAGAGGATCATTACATTGGAATTAAGAGAAGTATGATGAAAAGAAGAATGGTGTTTCTGATAGGGATGTCCCGATCACCTTTTTTTGCTCCCGATCCGATTCCGATAATTTGATTTTGACAATTTGCCGATACCGATTTTTCCCGATCCGATCTTTATGCAATGCATTAAGAGAAAAAAAAGGAAAAAAGCATTCAAGTTGTCCCTTAAGGTTATTTTTTTATTTAAATGACAGTACCCAACTACCCATTCTATCCAACATGGATATAGCTTCTTTTTTTCACAGCAGCATTGGATCAGTTCAGTTGTGCAGCATTGGATCAAAACTAAATAAAGCTTATCAGTGCTCGTTAGCTTACTGCTACTATTAGACACTGCGCTCACTCTGTTGCCAGGCAACCAGGTCTATGAAAACAAGCCCCAAAGAAGCAACACATACATGATGTTGTGTCATTTGAAACAAAAACTAAGGCCTCAGGATGACTTTCAGACGTGAACATGGTCATTTTAGTTTTGTAACATTAAATAAATTTTAAAAAAAAGAAAATCCGATCCCCGATTTTTTTCTCCCGATTCCGATCTTTTGAAAATCACGTGATCGGCGCCGATCCCCGATCACGTGATCGGATCGGGACATCTCTAGTTTCTGATGTTGGTGCCTCTCTGGTGTTTGAAGTTACACTACACCTATGTGTCATATAGGTTTTTAGTGCATGTAAATGGTCTTCAAAGGCTAAAATCCCTGTGTTCCCCTCGGGCGCAGAGTTTAAAATAATGTTGATATCATGTCTGACTGCAGTGTGTTGTGCAGCGAGATTTACAGAAAACCCAGAGTGAAGATAAGATCAGATCAAATAAGATACAAATAAAATGAGATTATTCTTTATTCGTAAAAAAATAATCAAATGTAAAAGAAAGTTTATATGAGACTTATCATATGTCATGTAAGGATCATATGCTACAGGTCATCTTTGTATATTGTAATTTATTGATTATTGTTTGTTTGATGCTAATGTGGTTACTACTTGGTACACCTAATTGCCCCTAATGGATATATCCTTACTCTTAAAGGGTCCATGTCATGCTTTTCCGGTTATTACCCGTCCCCTTGTGTTATGAAGGTTTTTCTGCATGTAAACGGTCTGCAGAGTCACAAACCCTCAAAGTACACCCTGTAGCGAGTAAAACTCTAACACAGAAAAGACCTGTCTGTGCTGCCCCAGAACGCCTCGTTGGACATTTCTCTTTTTCCATTCTTCCCGAGTAAAGTGACGTGACCATACCCAGGTGCAAATGGACCAATCCGTGGAGCTCCTCACACACTCACACTCACTCAGCCTTATCTTTTCTCAGCCGCGGCTCCGTGGGTCTCCACTCACAGTTCACCAGTTCGTGTGTGTGCTCAGGCTGAGTTCCTCGGTGTCTCGCAGACCCCACGCAGCAACCAGGAAACGACACCAGTAATCCAGCTCACACTGTCCGCTCCTCACAGCAGCGAGCCCCGCAACGTCCCGCCAACACGGCACCCAGACCCCACGCAGCATTCTCATCTGTTTGTCATTACTGGTGTCCTTTTCTGGTTGCTAACAAACGCCATTGTAACACATAATCACACATCAGAGCACAGTGGGCTCACAGGGAGAGGGGGGGGGGGGCAGGAGCTCCAACAAGGCGTTTAGGACAGAGAGTGAATACACATACTATACAGAGATGCTGTATGAGAAACCAATGTGAGTTTGGAACATTGAACAATGTAAATCTATTCTAGTAGGCCTCAACAATGGAATTATGATCGGTAGAAATGGGGACCAGTGGGGACCTTTCTTCCTGTGGATGCCTCCACTTCTGTTTCCTACTTCTTACTTGCTATCCTTTCCCTCAACCTATCCTAAGGGAGTGCATGTATGTAGACACGTTAGTTTAGCTGCTATAGGCTTGGACTGTTGGGGGGGGCACCGCACTCCGACTTTCTGTCTGTACCTGTGTACTCTCATGTTCCGATTAACCCAGCTTCCCCCAAATCTCTTTTTGTGTCCATATATACGCCGGGATCCTGAGTCGTGGCTGAACCT
>CALSBZ010037244.1:0-10613 GCA_943591055.1 Gobionotothen gibberifrons | reverse complement strand
TATAAATAAATATATTCCTCTATCCTCTCACTCAAACCCAGTGTAATGGTAACCTGATAAACCTGTAACATTAACGTTACGTGGTCAACAATAAACCTGTAACCTGCCTATAAACCGACAGATGTATTATGTATTTTTCTACGTTTAACGTTAGCCAGTAGATGGTGGCAGCGGAACGTAATGATTAACGTTACCGACCTTTTTTATGTCATGTCAAGAGTTGGATGTCAACGCCACTCAACGCAAACAAGTGTGACAAGCAAACATTCACTCATCTTTTCAAATATTCAGTTACAAAGCTAGTAGCAAGCTAGTTTAACATTACATAGCTGATGCTGAGCTAAACATGTTTGCTAACCGTCCATATGCGTTAATGTGACTGACCTCTCCGGGTGAGTTTTCAAGTGCCTGATGAAATTTGACGTTGTTGCACCAGCATCCTTGATTTTAATATTGCAGACTTTGCAGTGTGCGCTCCTTTTGTTGGTGCCACCGGCGTTTTGTTCGAAGTTTTGTTCGAGCTAATTACAAGCGGTACAGCTGCAGGTGTGCCGCCGGTCGCCATGGTGTTAACATGAGGTAGTGCGAGAGGCGCACACCGGCGTAATGAGGTTACTGTGGTGACCACCTATTAACACTGGGACATAATTCATACACGGAACTAAGGGGTAGGGGTTATTGTTCCCACACGGACATTGTACGTGTTCACTGTATATACTGTGTCCTCCTCTCTCTCTCTCTCTTCTCTTCTCGGGCTGCGACCCGATGACACCTGCTTTGCTGCTGCTCAATAAAGCCAGCTTTGTTCATCAATTGCACCGCCTCATGACTCCATATCCTTCTGCACTACACTGGTGACCCTGACAAGTCTCGAGAAGTTTCCGGGACAGAGCCGAACACGGCAAAAGGAACTCCGGTTCCTTTCTCGAAATGCCGGGGATTTTTGGAATCGTCCGTGGCTGGGGACGTGGCTCAACGTTCCCGCATCAACCTCCCATCCAGCAGGGAGACGATGCACGACCCGCTGGGTCGACCAGTAAACAGACTGCTACCTCATGGGTCTGTTTCTCCGGGCCGTGCGGCTGCACGTCCCGGCTGCGCTAGCCGACGACGGCTAGCGGCTTGCCACGTGGGGCAAACGACGGCTAGCAGCTACACATGGCTGCGCTAGCTGGACCACGTGGAGCTAACAGCTAACAGCGGCAGCTAACAGCTAACAGCGGCTAACAGCATCGACAGCTAACAGCTAACAACGGCTAACAGCGACAGCTAACGGCTAACAATGGCTAACAGCAACGACAGCTAACAGCTAACGGAGCATCTGACCTGTTAACATCTGACTGTTAACGTTTTTTTTTTGTTCCCCCGGTGACGGAGAGGAGGTCCGACCAGCCGGTTGACCTCGTGTGGACACTCTCACCTTTTTCACCACATCGACGGCGGTTCCAGACGCCACTCTCGTTTACATTAACGCCTGGGTGGTGCACTCCTGGACCCCGTCTCGCCTCAACGGTTCCAGACGCCACTCACGTCTGCATCGACGCCTGGGTGGTGCTCTCCTGGGATCCCTCGACGACTGCCGAGGATTCTCGCCCGCCGCCGCTGTGCGCCTGCCTGCGGCCGGGTTGTGCTCCTTCCTCCTGCGGAGACTGCTCCTGCCTCCCGGGGATACCTCGGCTCCTGCTGAGGACACCTCAGCGCCTGCTGAGGACTTCATGCCCGCCGCCGCTGCGCGACTGCCTGCGGCCGGGTGGTGCTCCTTTCTCCCGGAGACCCGGTTCCTTTCCCCCGAGGACTCTATGCCCGCCGCGGCTGCGGCCGGGCAGCGCTCCTTCCTGCTGGGGACCACCGGGGTTTTTCACGCCGTCGCGGCTCAGCGACCCGGCTTTCACCGACTGGCGAGTGGTAACTGCATTCGTTACTGCGGCCTCGTTCCGACGGCCCATTCCATGGCCCATCCCTCACCTGCAACCTCGCCCTCCTCAGCCCCTGTGGTGCTTCCTCCCGCACGCGAGGATTTTTCGCCTTGTCTGAATTCTGGGGGGGCTTGTGTGGTGACCACCTATTAACACTGGGACATAATTCATACACGGAACTAAGGGGTAGGGGTTATTGTTCCCACACGGACATTGTACGTGTTCACTGTATATACTGTGTCCTCCTCTCTCTCTCTCTTCTCTTCTCGGGCTGCGACCCGATGACACCTGCTTTGCTGCTGCTCAATAAAGCCAGCTTTGTTCATCAATTGCACCGCCTCATGACTCCATATCCTTCGGCACTACATTACCATGGTTACCATGAAACAAAGGAAGGACGCCCGTCAGACGTTTCAGAGTTTCCTCAATGTTAATACGCCAAAAATAGAAAACACAATGATTGTTCACAAGTCCCAAAGCACGAGTCCAAGTCGAGTCTGAAGTCTTTTGAGCAGGAGTCCAAGTCAAGACTGAAGTCTCTGTGTGTGCGACTTAAGTGCGACTCGAGTCTGAGTCACAGACTCGAGTCCCCATCTCTGCCAGTAGGTAAGGGCATTCCACTGGATAATAACTGAAGTATAAAATAATGCATGACTGAAGTGATGGAGACCATGTTTGAAGGCAAACAAAAAGAGGAAATAACAAGCAAATCAAGCAAATCCCCCTCTCAGATTCCACAGCAACCAGAAGAACATACATTTACTGGCTGGTGATTTGATTAATCAGCTTTGTGATGGAATACAAAATGCACAGTGCATTTCCTTAGCTGTGGATGAGTCCACTGACAATGCTCAGTTGCTGGTGTTTGTGAGTTTTTATGATGAGGCAAAGGGGGAGTTTGTTGAAGATGTGTTGGGCCTGACGAACCTCAGTGGACACACAAGGGGGCAAGACATTTATAAAGCATTAATGGGAATGCTGAATGAAAGAGGGTGCAGCTGCCTTTATTCATAACTGTGCAGCTCTTACACTGCGACTCTGAGGGATCAAGCACAGACACAATAACAATGAAAGCTGCTGCATACAGATTATTTTTGTTTTTGCAACCTCGTGTTAAGAATCTTGTTGCAATTGTTTAAAAGTTTGAATGACCGTAATAAACGGACCTTTGTCTTATTGAAAACATTTTTTTGGACCTTTAAGATTTGTATTTGAGTACCCCTGGTTTAGATTATCAAAATTGACAAAAAGAGAGGAACTGTTCCAAGGCCCATAAACTTTGACCCAGTTTATCAGGTCAGACTGTCCTGACTGAGTACACGCAAACCTTGGCTGCTGTGCTCTCAGTGTTTTGTCACCCTGTTCCTGCCTGTTGGCGTCAGCTGATAGAGGTGCTTTGATTCTATCTTGTTATGCACAATGTTGATGATTCTCTCTGAACTAGCTAAATACATGGGTATGGGGTAGAGTTCTTCAGAATTGACGTGGCAACTCTACCGTGAAGTCAGAACCTCTGGCTCTTTGACTTGTTGTGTGAATTCTCCGGCCGAAGCTCCTAAATAAACCATCAGTGTTTGACATCAGAGCTCCAGCTCTTCCCGTGACTCCTTCATGAGTCGGTGACTCCCACTGCATTGCTACACAGAAGTTTCCCCCGCACTCACTAAACTTACAATTCATTTAACTTATTTTCTTCCAAAAGTTAATTATCCAAAGCCTCTAGTTTGTACACCCCCTTCTATTTACATGCAATGGTTTGGTCCCGCCTCCGCACTTTCTAGCAGAGAGTGAGAGCATGTGAGGAGCAGGGATGCTAGTACTTACGTGTGTAGTATTATACCATGTCTCAACGACTAACAAAGTCAGGCTTTCAAAAAGAAAATAAATGAGAGAAAGACAAGAGAGAGGGACTAAAGGGCGACAGTATGTCACCTAGTTTTTCAAAAGAAAAGGTGGGTGTAGTCCATGAGTGGTGGAAATTAGTCTGTTAGCTGAGCGTAGTCCATTTTAAATAATAATTATTATGTTTTTTTTTTACTAAGCTGACATTAAGCACTGTTAATATCTATAAAGAAAATGTAGAGGTTTTTAATTGCACTGCTCTTTTAGCTGACATTTAATATGCAGGTACATTTTTAGCAGCTATTCATACTAAATCAGTGGTCCCTCCCCCTGGTGCCAGGACCAACAGATCCATCTCTAGGCTCAGCAGCCCTGTCCCCCCATAATGCTGAACCTGAACCAGCTTGTCTCCCAAGTCCCAACTGAAGGAGGTGAGCAGCATTGTGTTGAATGCCACTTAACATATCTGAAGGGAGACTGGAATACAACATATATATATATATATATATATATATATATATATATATATCAAAACAAAAAGCTAACATCTCATTTGAATTATACATTTCAAACACAGTATTTTTCCACATATTTAAGTTATATTTATTTGGATTCATGCATTCATGTTGAGAATGTTCTACATAAAAGATTACTATTGAGATCTATTGTCAGGAATGTTAGTCTTATATCAAATAGTGGATTCTACTGCAGCAGAATGTTGCACGTCTGCACAGTGTTATATTTTCACAGCTCACTGTCAGTAAATATTGTGCAGTTAGTATTGGACTACAAGATAGATGCAAGCCTGTACAGGTAGAGTTATTTAAAGCATAAATGAGTCGGTTGGGTTCTGGAGGTGTGGTTACAGCAATTGTGCTTGGTTGGCGTGGCCTGTGCCTGGTGGTGGGGCCCGATGTGATATATTTTTATGGGGCCCAAAATCTTTGGCGACGCCCTGGGTTGTGTGAGTGTATGGCCATAGGGCAGGACCTATAAACACATTTACTACCCAATAGCATTGTGAGGCTGAACAAAAGGACCGTTTGACTATGTAAATGTGGTCTTTAAAAAAATTAAACATTTACAGACTTTTTTGGATAGCTTAAAGTAATGTTGTACAATTACAACCGGGGGCCTTACAGGGTTAAGGGCTATTGTTTATTGTTATTTACTTTAAGATGTTTATTCTTAACCAATAATTTAATTTAAAAACTCTTATTTAAATGATGTGTGTGTGTCTCTGTATTCCTGATGATACACTGAGAGAATGAGCTCATAGGGCTGCTGATCACCATAAGCTAAACAGTCTGTACATTGCACTACATTTGTATAATGTAAGCTTTGTTGCATAGCCGTGGGAACATGTTTCAAATGGGGGGTGCTGTGGGGATGACACCAGGGCCGGTTCTGACCCATTTGCTGCCCTAGGCAAGATTTTTGCTGGTTCATTTATATCTTATTTTACCAGTTAACTTTTATTTATTTATCCATATTTTTTAATCTCTCCTGTTTTAAAGGATATTGTTGGTTTACTGTCCTATAGTATACATTGGAATGATTTCAAACCTGTTTTTATTTATCCTAATAATTATAAAGGTGTGCCTTGGAAATATTTGTTTGCATAAATTGTGATAAAACCGTTTGAGACCCACTGAGATAACTTAGACTAAAGTGAACTATCTAAACACTCAAGAGTCCTTTACCTCACTGAGCCTCTCAGGGCAAATGGAAAATGTAACCGGGGTGAAAAGGGTGTTATCTTTATTTAATTATGAATGTGAACAGTTGTATCAACAGCTTTTACAATTTGCTGCTGACTGCTGGAAAGTGGTTTTACTTTAATGTATTTTTTTCTTCCATTGTGTTTACCTGCTAATGCAGGTGGGGCCGACCAGTTATACAAGCGGTAGATAATAGCTGTACTTTTTGTTAATGAGCCACATGCCATGATGCACCAACATAATTGTATTATTTATACTGACATTAAGAAGTTGAATCAAGTCATTGCAGGGCGAGAGTGTGAGTGTGTAATCCTTGATGTGGTTTTGAACATGATATGGCATTTAATCAAGGCAGCATTTAACATAGCATCTGCCGGTAGAATTCTCCTGCATGAGCAGGCATAAGATCCCCCCCCCCTTTTCTTTTTCGAATTGTTTTAAATTTAAATCTATGGACCCAGAATCAGCACTTCTCTAACAGGGCTGAAATAGAGGGGTATGAGGCATGGCTAGAATGGGTGATCTGTTTGGTATTTTGAGCAAAACACTTCAGAGACATGTTTTTTTTTTTATATATCTGAGACCTATGATATATACCTAAAAAAATAGTATAATAGGAGACTTTTAATATCTCTTTTGTGATGGTGTGTGTAGGTCCTGGAGCAGATTGGCCCAGGAGAGGAACATTGTGTTGCTGCAGCAAGCCATCCACAACAAAGAGGCTCCACTGAGTCGTAGCCCAGTCCAGACTTTACCTCCGCTCCCTCAGACCCAACATGGAGCTCTGTAGAATCAGAATACTTTATTAGTCCCACAGTGGGGAAATGTACGTTGTTACAGCAGAAAAAGAGCCAAATACAGCTTAATGTTACGTAGAAGCAAGCAAAAAAAGTATTAAAGTAAAAAAAAAGTCCACTTATACATATATTGCACCAACAAGTCCTCCAACTCATACGACCAAATGGGCCGATTGTTCAGGCACTTATTACGACCAAATATGTCGTTTGTTCAAGTGCTTAATACGTCCTATAATTACGTTTTAAAGTTTTCGCCCTCTAGTGCTCCTGTTGAATGCAAACGTTACAGATGGTCGTTTATTCACAAATAACCCTCTCTGTAAAATCCTAAATTGTAGGATAGTTTGGCCATTAAAACGCTTTTTGATTAGATTTCTAGCGAGAAGTGTATATTGTACTTTTAGAATCCATGTCCAGTCGATATGTAGGATCTATAGTTTGATAGATATTACGAAGATGATTTGAGGTATGCGGTAGCCTCCATTTAAAGTTACGGGTTGAAAACAGTATTTCCGGTCTCGACGTTTTCATAATAAAACCAATGATCAAATGATTTAACAGTACTCATCAACTAAAAAAATCAGTTTATCCTTGTTAATTATACGACATTTATAAGTTTAAATTGTGTACAATGCTTTTGTGTTTTTCCCATAGGTTTTTGTCTTTCGATTCTGAGAGACACCTTTCTTTTTTCAGAGGTTTTGATAGGCTAAAACATCGCCGCAATGCATGTCGGGATATGGTGTTTATATGATAAGAAATCGAAAAAATAAGTTTTAAAATAAAATAATACTTTATTCCGAGTGTTCTTGCTTTTCTCTTTGGAAGTCATCACATAACGGCATTGTAATACATGGTTCGGCTGCATTAAATATTACATATCTGCCGTAGATATTTATTTATAGAGCCCTGATCAGAAGACCTTTTGACAAACTGTAAGAAATGCCGCCAAAACTGAATACGTGACGTGGATCATAAATATTATCGCAATTAAACAACATTTTCCATTTCTTTTCACGTCTCCTTGCAGTATCAACACTAATTTGGCTGACTTTTATATTTGATCCAATTGCTAGATAACGGTGCACAGCTGATAGAAAGGGATTTTTTTGTAGTTTTTAAAGATATTATTTACTTAACTCATTATATGCTGTGTGTTATTTGTAACATCTTCAGAAACTACCTTTCCAACTCCTCGTGCAGTTGACTGTTACAGGCCTATACAGGTTCATGGTACAATGCATAAGCTTCAAATCGAGAGACTGAAACTGTATTTTCCTTTACAGTTCTGTTTTAATTTCACAATAAAGTTAATAGTCATATTATGTTTGATATTATTATGTTTTATTAACTACACCACTGTTTTTTTTAACGTGCACCGCCTAGTGGTTAAAGCACGTTATTGAATTTTGTTGTTGAATACATTTTATTTGATGAAAACATTTAAATATGAAGAGTAGCCTACATACAAAATTGGGGGAAAAACGCTATCGAAGCAGTTCCTGCCGTTGCTACGTTAGTTCAGACAGTAACAACGGACTATTTATCTTAGCGGATGCATGTCAATTTAAATCAATACAACTATTTTTTAAATCAATAAAATCATTTTCTAAATCCAGAAAAGCATTTCAATCAATATTGGGAGTCATATTGTTACTTTGTTGAGAATGTGGCCATGTAATAAGCGGGATAATGTGCAGCGGCGCGGTCATTATGACCTTCATGCCGATCTCTCATTCCCCTGATAGGTGGAGAGTTGACCAATAGGCGGAGCACCCCTTTTGTGACGTAGAAAATAATTCAAATCTGGATCAGTCTGTATCAGATCCGTTACAGCCCCTTTTTTTAGAGATTTGGGTATGGAGGAAAAGAGAGATGGTTGTATTTTCTGACACTTGGTGAGTTCCCTGGAACACCGGGGACACATATTCATGTATACTGTAAAAGACGTACAAAAGTGCATTTTGCATGATAGGTCCCCTTTAAACATTAAAGATTACTTTAAGTTAAGGTCTTCTTTTGAATAAGAAAAAAACGTTGGGGTTATCCACAGATAAATATGAAGTCTGACAAAGTACTTAACATCCAATATATTGCATAGTTCCCTGAATTTGACTCAGGTGTAACTAAAGTCTGATTCAAGGGTTGTTTATATTTCACATCATTAATCAGAATCTGCAAAGTAACTAAAATAAATGTAGTGGAGTAAAAATACCAGGTTAACCTCTGAATTGTAGTAGAGTAGAACAAAGTAGTATGCTGCTGTAACAAAAACATTTCCCAACTTGGGATCAATCAAGTATATCTTATCTTATCTTAAGATGATCGACGGCTACTGCCATATTTTCAAAATGTGCCTCTGAACCTTGACAAGTGCATGTTTCAGGCTTATCAATGAACAACAGGAGGGGTCACAGACATAAGACCAGCTGTTAAATAAAACTCTTCTGACCTTAGGTGTCATGTGGGTATATTAATTCACCCATTTATTAATTATATGTTTTTAATTTGATAACACCACTGTGTTTCGTATCCCCTAAACCTCCAGGGTGTACACAGTTTAATACTGGCAACTTATAATTGTGGGAAATGCGAAAACGTCTTATAAAGAGACGTGCCATAGAACATGTTGTGAAACACACAATAGCCAGCATGTGTAGTTCAATCAATCAATCAATCAATGTTTATTTATATAGCCCAATATCACAAATGTTACATTTGTCTCAGTGGTCTTCACAGTTTGTACAGAAATCAGTATGGCAATACGACACCCTCTGTCCTTAGACCCTCACATCGTACAAGGAAAAACTTCCAGAGAAAACCCACAGTTTAAAGGGGAAAAATGGGAGAAACCTCAGGGAGAGCAACAGAGGAGGGATCCCTCTCCCAGGACGGACAGACGTGCAATAGATGTCGTGTGTAAATCGAAAAGATAATACATTTACAACATAGGTAGTCCAAATGTTTGGAAATGCATGTGTCTATAATAGGAAGATGAATCCACGAGGATGTCAGCAATCTTGTGGGAGCCATCAGGGAAGTAGTATGATGAGAGTCAGGCAGGACCGCAGAGACAGGTTCAGCCACGACTCAGGATCCCGGCGTATATATGGACACAAAAAAAGAGATTTGGGGGAAGCTGGGTTAATCGGAACATGAGAGTACACAGGTACAGACAGACAGAAAGTCGGAGTAAGGTGCCCCCCCCAACAGTCCAAGCCTATAGCAGCTAAACTAACGTGTCTACATACATGCACTCCCTTAGGATAGGTTGAGGGAAAAGGATAGCAAGTAAGAA
Organism: Gobionotothen gibberifrons; assembly: GCA_943591055.1. Classification (NCBI taxonomy): domain Eukaryota; kingdom Metazoa; phylum Chordata; class Actinopteri; order Perciformes; family Nototheniidae; genus Gobionotothen; species Gobionotothen gibberifrons. Next base: position 1,039 of record CALSBZ010037244.1, on the reverse strand, counting down.
GTAGGAAACAGAGGTGGAGAGGCACACACAGTTCTGGGGGGGGGGGCTGGACCCGGGGGCTGGACCCGTCCAATTCCAGTTTTGGAAAGTCTGCCGTGGTTCCATTCCATTTCATAGAGCTGTTTGACGCTCAGCGTGACCTTGTCGCACTGCCACTCCAACATCCAATCACAGGGCTTGATGACTAATCACGGGGTTTGTAAAGCAAGGTGGATGTTGTAGTCCCAAACGATAGCTGGGGATTCTGGGTAGTGTAGTGTATTCGGAAACTGTAGTGTCTAAACTCCAAAAACTATTTGTTTCTCTGAATTGAAGGTTAAAAACACAAAAGCATTGTACACAATTTAAACCAATCAATATTGTGTAATTAACAAGGATAAACTGATGTTTTTTAGTGGATGAGTAATGCAGATATCACTGTGTAATCATTTGACAGTGAGGGGAATATATCCGGTTTTATTATGAAAACTTCGAGACCGGAAAAACTGTTTTCACCCACGCTAACTTTACATGGAAGTTGCATACACGTTATCCTGGCGAGACCTCAAATCATCTTGACTAAACTATAGATCCTACACATCGACTGGACGTGGATTCTAAGAGTACAATATATACTTCTCGCCAGAAATCGAATAAAAAAGCATTTTAATGGCCAAAGTATTCCACAATTTAGGATTTTCCAGAGAGGGTTATTTGTGAATAAACGTCCCTCCGGAGCGTTTGCAATTAACGGGCCAGGAGCATGTTGTTTCTTACACGACCACTAGAGCACCTCTAGTGGTCGTGTAAGAAACAACATACACTTTAAAACGTGTCTCTGGGTCTTAATAAGGGCATGAACAATCAACCTATATGATCGAATTTTGTAGGAGGACAGGCTGTATTGCACATATAGCACATAGTTGGTTGGTATTTAACAGCAAGGGGTGTTCTAGCACGCTATTGGTTAAAATGAGGAACTGCTGACACTGCGGGTGTGATACCCACATTATATTTTGTCCATGTTGTACTTTGCTGTATGTGAGAAACAAACAGTTCA
>CALSBZ010037242.1:0-11000 GCA_943591055.1 Gobionotothen gibberifrons | reverse complement strand
GTTATTCTCCTGGGTGGCTTTCATGTGCAAATGAACTTTTCAAAGGTCATTGGCCAGCATCTTGCTGATTCTGGACTGAGAGACATCCTTGAGGAAAGTGGTGTGTTTGGAAAGAACACAGCTGAAAACATCATGAAGGGAAAGGGATGGAACTGTGTAGCCCGTGCACACAAGCTAACCTTTGAAGCACTTTGGAGAATATTGTGGCCTTGCTTTCTGCAATGGATGGAAGATAATGACTGCACAATCGACAACAGTTGCTTAGAGTTGACAGATGCACTGTCTGGGCACATAGGAAGTGGAGAAATGGAAGCAGCTTCAGCATGCTATGAGGAACTTGTGCTGAAAGTTGGGGAGATTCAAGATCTCCTTGTACAGTTTGACAAGGCCAATGAAGACAAGCCAACCTTTACCTTCTGGAGACAGTACACGGACCTTGTGTCTATTCTCCTTGCGTTCACCCGGGCACTGAGATGTGGTTATTGGAACCTGTACATGTCAGCCTTCAAGAGCATGATGCCTTGGTTTGCTGCGTATGATCACACCCATTACACAAGATGGGGTGCTGTGTTCATAGCAGACATGGAACAGCTGGCACAGACAGCACCAGAGGTCTACCAGGGATTCCTAGATGGTGATTTTGTAGCCAAGGAGACCAAACACAGCTTCAACGAGGTGCCTTTCGACCTTCGCCTTGAACACATCAATACAACGGGAATGGTTGCTGGAGGATTGATAGGCATCACTAGAAATGATCCAGCAAGAAACCGTTGGTCCATCACGTGCATCCTTGGCATAGGATACCAGATCCCTGTTTGGACTGACACATGATGACGACGATGATGAGGAGACGCACAAAGACTGCCTTCAATCAAGAATCAAGAGGGATAATCACGATGTCATTCAACTTGTTGATCAGTTCCAGAGATACAACGTCTTCCAACAAGAGCATATGTATGATTTAGTGTCCCTGACAACTGGTGATGTTGCCTCAGAAGAGATACTGAATGACCTTACACATGCTGCAGAGTCTGGCAAAAAAACTATCACTGAGTTGGTGAAAAACCGACTGGGCACAACGAACACAGACTTCCACGCCAGTCTCACCAAGAGAAAACCGAAAACATTCTCAAGCCTATACAGCACAGATACCAAGCTTGAACAACTCAGATCCAAGTGTGTGAAGCCTGACAGGGATATTTTTCACCGCATCATTGTATCCATGGAGAGTGGCAGAGAGGTCAACATGGATGAGCTTCTCCAAAAAGAACTGTGTGCAGTCCCCCTGTCACTTGCCACAACAGATTCAGTGCTCAGGCCTACAAACAAAGCTGACTTAGCCACCATACTACAAGCTGGTGCAAAGGAAACAGAGCTCAGTCCATCTGTTATGAGAACATGCACCATCATTGATGGAATGGCCTTAGTAAGAGCCATGGGAAAACCTCACAATGCATCAACCTTCGGGGAATATGCAGATGTGTTCACACAGAGAGTTGCATCTAATCTACATGGGAACGTCACCAGAGTGGATATAGTGTTTGATCAGTACCAACAAAACTCCATCAAGAGTGGAACAAGAACAAAACGCAGCACTACTCAGCGAAAGGTTCGCACAATTGTGAGTAGAGATGTAAAGCTACCTGCTAACTGGAATAGCTTCATTGAAATGGATGAAAACAAAGCCAACCTTACTCATTTCCTATCAACTGAGCTTGAGAATCATGTGCAGCTTTATGATGAGGAAATTGTTATCAGTGGAGGGTTTGAGGATCCTGAAAAAGTCACGTCAGCAGCTGGGATTGATGTATCTCCCCTACAAGCTACACATGAAGAAGCGGATACACGCATACTACTACATGTAGCTGATGCAACAATGAAAGGGTTTCAGAGGCTCATCATTCAGTGCCGAGACACAGATGTGTTGCTGCTACTACTTGTATTTGCAAACCAACTAAGCCAAGAAGTTTGGATGAAAGCAGGAACAGCTAAGAAACCACGCTACATCAAAGTCCATCAAATCACACTACCAAATGAGATGCTCGATGGTCTGTTGGCATTTCATGCCATCACTGGATGTGATACTACGAGCCAGTTCACCGGAATTGGAAAAAGGACAGCATGGAAAGTGTTCCAGCAGTTCCCGCATCTTCTCCACAACTTTGGTGAGGATGAAGTACCAAGTACCACTTCCCTATCCTTGGCAGAACAGTTTGTATGTAAGCTCTATGACCTTAAGTCAACCAGCAACTCAATACAAGAAGTTCGCTGCGCTCTCTTTCGAAAACTTAAAGCCAATGTTGATACATTACCACCAACAGAAGATGCATTGTCAATGCACCTCAAGAGGGCCCACTACCAAACGAAGGTTTGGAAACAGTCACTAGTGACACATCCACAACTGCCCTCACCATTCAATTGTGGTTGGCAGATGATGAATGGTATGCTGGTCCCCATGCTTCTTACCAAGGAACCTGTACAATCCACATGCGTACAGCTGACAGTGTGTGGATGCAAGGAAAGTGGAAGTCAGTGCAGTACCAGACAGTGTCTCTGTCGCAGAAGAGGACTGTATTGCAGTGGGGCGTGTGGATGTGCTCGTGCAGCGTGGTGCATGAACTCCAATGACATTCAAGAGACTAACGGTGAAGAAACCGATCTTGATCTGGATGTTGTGGTGCGGCAGCCAGAAAAAAGCACATCATATCATATAGATTTCCGCTTGGACATTACATTATTCAAACCTGTGTAGTATTGCACTGTATGAAATTACTGTGCTCTAACTTGGCAAAAGTACCTAGCATACATTGGAATCATGATTCCTAAATTATTTGGGCTACTATCTCATGTTTCCAAGCTGATATTCACTCTAAAAACATGTTTTCTTTTAGGCGGAAATTGAATTTTTGACTTTTTTTCAATGGTCTAGCTCTATTTTCTCTGACACAGTAACATCCATTTACATTCTGACACTTCTGCAGCCATCCCACTGCTGTCACCTTTCTTTTGAAACCAGGATTATCTATATGGCCCTTGTGATTGGGGAGATATTCTATATTTATTGTGGGCATGTCATTTCGAGCAGGCAATCTGAAAAATGTGCCTGAAATGGCCTCTAAAAGTCACAAAATAATTTTTCAAACTTGTCAACCACCCTAGAACATCTTACATAGGTCCCCTCTTACCAACAAAATATGTTGACAGCTTCTACCCAAACATGGCAGCAAAAGTGTTAGCGGAAGCACTTTACAGGATTGGCCCCCTGACTACATTAAGAACCATTGTAAATTCAAGCTGATCTTTCCTCACAGCAGCAGCCACACACCTTTAGTTGACCCGAAAGTACACAAAAAGCACACTTCAGATGCTCAGGGTCCTTGATATGCTTCACGCGTTGACATTTCACTGATATCTGTTACGGTTCTTTAACAAAACATTCACAAGTAAGAGGTTTATCTCTCATTCAGAACAATGTAAAGGCTCTCCTCTCACTGATTACTGCACATCACCATGGAAACCTTTGATCTCTGGGCTCAAGCACAGGTGTTATGATAACGTTGTTAGCTCAAATATAAACACCTGTGTGATGGAACACGATGATGTCATAACTCCAACTGACATACTCAGAACGCCACAAAACATCACATGATGGTTAACACTGTGGCCCTGAACAGCTCTACATCAAATCTGATGTTACGTAATGTGGTGTTGCCATGGCAACGCATCCCTCGCCATAAAACACGATGTCGCTGTAACTCCAATGGACACGGTCCGATCATCCCCCAATCTTCACCTGTATATCACCGGTCCATGCATCAACAGCTCTACACGAAATCTGAGATCTCAACATAGGCTGTTTCCATGGAAACGCATCCCTCGCCAAGAAACATGATGTTGTCGTAACTCCTATGAAAATGGTCAAAACAGCACCAGACTTCAGATGATGGTTAATGGTCCGGCCCTCAACAGCTCTATGTAAATTATGGGGTGTCATCATATGTTTCCATGGAAACGCTCCCTCGCCATAAAACACGATGTTGCTGTAACTCCAATGGACACGGTCCGATCGTCCCCAAACTTGGCTTGTTTATCACCGGTCCATTCCTGAACAGCTCTACGCCAAATCTGAGATCTCAACATAGGCTGTTTCCATGGAAACGCATCCTTCGCCAAAAAACACGATGTTGTCGTAACTCCTATGAAAATGGTCAAAACAGCACCAGACTTCAGATAATGGTTAATGGTCCGGCCCTCAACAGCTCTACGTCAATTATGGGGTCTCATCATATGCCGTTTCCATGGAAACGTATCCCTTGCCATAAAACACAATGTTGTAAATGGTCAAAACAGCACTATACTTGGACACGGTCCGATCGCCCCCCAAATTTTACTTGTATATCACCGGTCCATGCCTCAACAGCTCTACGCCAAATCTGAGATCTCACCATAGGCTATTGCCATGGAAACGCATCCCTCGCCATAAAACACGATGTTGCTGTAACTCCAATGGACACGGTCCGATCATCCCCCAATCTTCACCTGTATATCACCTCTCCATGCGTCAACAGCTCTACGTCAAATCTGATATCTCACCATATGCCGTTTCCATGGAAAGGCATCCCTCGCTTTAAAACACGATGTTGTCGTAACTCCTATGAAATGGGTAAAAAAAGCACCAGACTTCAGATCATTGTTAATGGTTCAGCCCTCAACATGTCTATGTGCCAATAGTGAGTTTTCCTCAAAAGCTATTGCCATGGCAACGCATCCCTCGCAATAGAACACGATATTGCTATAACTCCTATTAAAATGTTCAAAAAGTGCTCAAACTTCACATGTGTGTTAACAGTCCAGCCGTGAAGACATCTTCGCGACAGTTTTGAGATTTCTTCAAATGCCATGAAACACGGTTTTCTCATAACTTCAGTGAAAATGCTCCAAACGGCCCAAAACTTCACAGGTTTGGTAACGATGCAGCCATCAACACATCTAAGCGTATTATGGGGTTTCATCAAATGCCGTTGGCATGGCGACAGATTATTCGCCATCAAGTTATTTAAAAAGTTTGTAGTTCAAATATGCTGCTGCTTTTCCAAGCCTTTTTACTTTCTTTTCCTCTCTTATCACACATTCAAGCCCCCAGTGTTCATGTATCATTTCAATCTAAATTCTTCACTTTCTTCTTACACATTACATTTCAGCATAGCAGCTTAGCATCAGCTTTTCAGCATAAAGCATTCCCACTAGCAATTTCTTCAGGAATTGGATTCTCTAGTTTAGTGGGAATGCTGATACAGCATTCCAACTACTTGTTCTTCTACGGACAAATTCTTTATTTAGTGGGAATGCTGATACAGCATTCCAACTACTTGTTCTTCTATGCACAACATTATTTATTATTTAGTGGAAATGCTGATACAGCATTCCAACTACTTCTACGGACAAATTCTTTATTATTATTCCGCCGGGTTATTTTGCTGCTCTTCTGCTCCCACATTCCACATCGCAGAAACTCTGTTCGAACATCAAAACGTTCAGCTCGGTCGGGAATCGATTGCTATTACTTTTCTCATTCATAACTTTCATAATTCCCGAGATATATCCCATGATTCATCAATTTGTTAAGTCAATGGAGAAACTCTTCAGACTTGAAAAATCTTCATGCCACTTCAACTGCTAAATTCTTCACTTTCTTCTTACACATTACATTTCAGCATAGCAGTTCAGCATCAGCTTTTCGGCATAAAGCATTCATAACGTTACGGCTCTGCGGATTGGTCCATTTGGAGGCAGCACAGACAGGTCTTTTCTGCGTTAGAGTTTTACTCGCTACAGGGTGTACTTTGAGGGTTTTTGACTCTGCAGACCGTTTACATCCAGAAAAAGCTACATAACACACAAGGGGATGGGTAATAACTGGAAAAGCATGTCATGGGACCTTTAAGCAGTTTCAACAACTCTAATTTTCACTGGTGATGGATACATTTTCCATCATCAGCAAAACCCTCTAAATGTTTCATTTTTCACAAGTATAAATACATTTTGTGTCGTTTACTGGACTGTTATCCAATTGTACAGTACTTTTGTGGATACTGAAGTGCAGAAGACAAGTGATATACATCACAAATGGTAAAAAGTGTAATCATTCTAAGGGCATGAGTTAAACGAAGCAGGGTTTGGATTATCAAATCTAAAACACTCCTATGATTTTTATTGATCATTTTACTCAGTTTTTTTATCCAAAGTGACTTAAATACACTACCGTTGACATGCCAGCAATTCGGGGTTCAGTATTTTGCCTAAGTACACTTTAACATGTTTACTTTAGGGGCATGGATTGAACCGCTGGCCCCTTGATTGGCAGATCAGCAAATGTTTTGTTCACAGCCTTCTTCAGAAATCCTTCAGAAAAGTTGACTCAGTATTGTCCGATCAACATTTGATGAATCTACTCTTTTCCACATTTAGCTGCATAGTCTTAATAAGGAAAACATTTAACAGAGTACACATTTGAAATATAAACTTGTGCGACTCGGCAGAATACTTTTAGTGCTATAATAAACTAACTCAGCATAATGTTATTTGCATCGTTCAGGTGGATCTGGGCAAGTTGACCTTCCTGACGGTGGTTGGGACTCAGGGACGATACGCCAGGTACTCAGGGAACGAGTTCGCCCGAGCCTACCGCCTCAACTACAGCCGGGACGGCCTGCTGTGGAAGTCCTGGAGGAACCGGCTGGGGAACATGGTGAGTGACACACGTTTCACAAAGCACTGTGGGTAAGCACTGGCTAGGGTAGAAGGGAAATGGAGGAAAGAATAGAATCAAATATGGAGCGGAAACCTGGCGGCTTGTTATAACAGGGAAAAATAAGAGAAACAGGAAGTAAAAGAAAAGAAAATTACGCCTTTTCTACTCTGAGCAGCTTCTGGTCATTCAAGCTGGAATCTCAGGATATTACATTTAAAAACCAACTTCCTGTTGGCCTTTAAGCTCCCTGACTGCTATTGCAGACACAATTTGAACAGCAAGTCATGTTTTAGACATTATTCCTGCTTCAAGACTATTGATGTTTTTCATTTGAAATGTGTCTCCAGGTGATGGAGGGCAACAAAAATGCCTACACTTCTCTCATCAATGACCTTCACCCTCCGATCATCACCCGCTACCTCCGACTGATCCCTGTCCCCAAGCTGTCCACCACCGTCTGCATGAGAGTGGAGCTGTACGGCTGTCTGTGGGAGGGTACGACAGACACACACACACACACACACACACACACACACACACACACACACACAGTCACACTGTGAATGTGTGTGAGACCTATTGGTAATAGCCACAAGTTTTTTTTTAAACTCTTTTTTCAAAAACTGTTAATACAGCTATGTTTTATATTTTCATAGCACCTTTCATACAAGATTTGTAGCCCTAAGTGCTTCACAGCAGTTAAATAGACAAATGAGTATAACAAGGGTAAAAGCAGTGTATACAATAACAAATATTGATTGATAAGAACCAAACCCACTGCTAAAGTTCAACAAATACGTATATACATTCAGATTAATACTCAGTGGCTTGGCTTCTTCTTAGTGATTCAGACTTGGACTTGGGCTCTGGCTCGAACACAGGTAATGATGCCTGGACCCTGACTCTTATTGGGTGACTTGGACTTGGACTGGAACAGCGGGGACTGAAGAGTGACTCGGAAACTGCCATATTTGATCCATGTCTGAAACGGACTCCCCCAATAACCCCAAAAACCACTCCGAAATTGTCCAAATACTTAGGCTATAATGGTAATTAATGCTATTCATCCCAAATGATGTTAATCGTGCAAATTGCCCAACATATGCAAGTTAGCATCCGGCTGTTTCTGTTTCAACATTTCCTGGTTCAATACAGAACGCTATGAGCTGGCAACTAAACAATATGTGACCACAACCCCTAGAACATGAACAGGCCAACAGAATGGAAATAATGAAAGTATAAACTGGTCAATACAAAACTTTGACACGATTACAGGAAATTGATTGAGATGTATTGATTTTTGTTTGAACATTTGCTGTAATAAAGCAGTTGAACAATTTTCTCATCCCCCCCCTCCCCTTGCAGATGGGCTGATCTCCTACAGCGCTCCAGAGGGTCAGCTCATGATGCCCCCTGGTTATCCCATCGCCAGCCTCAACGACTCCACGTATGACGGAGCGCACGAGAGGAGGTGAGCCACGTGAACATCACTTAACTGTCTCCTCTGCCCTCCGCTCTCTGTCACTGACAGCTGTTTCATCCAATAGGAGGCTGCTAGGCGGGCTGGGCCAGCTGACGGACGGTGTGATCGGCCTAGACGACTTCTTGCTGACCCGGCAGTACCACGTGTGGCCGGGCTACGACTACCTGGGCTGGAGGAACGACTCTCTGGGAAGTCAGGGGTTCGTGGAGATGGAGTTTGTGTTCGACAGGAAGAGGAACTTCACCTCTATGAAGGTTGTCAGTTCTTACTTTACCTAATCACAGCCACCAAACAAATAATAAATGTTTCTCCACCGCCTTAGGTCTTTTGGGGAGAGTAGACACATTCTTCTGTTGTTCTTTACATCTGTGATTTTGTCTGTTCTACAGTACTGCAATACTACCTGGTACAAGTGTTTGTCAACTGCTTTAAAATCTGCTCAAAGATTGTTGGTCAACCCTGTCAGAGACTTTATGACTGAGCATACCACCATAATAACCTAGTGATGCTGTCCAACAACATCATCTCGGATGCAAACCATGTTCAGAACAGCGAACATAAACTGCTACCATCTAATCGGAGATATAGGGTCCTGCGATTCAATAAAGTCAGACTGAAGAATCCTTTGTGCATCAGTCGATCCTCACAGTAAATACAGAGCTGAATCCGAGGTCAAATGCATGCTAAAGGGTCTTTGAGTATGTTTCTCTCAGTGGTTGTGATGTTATGTTTTTTTCATGTATTGGGTCTTGATATTTATCTATGTTGATGTTGCAAATGGAGCTGCTGTGATGCAATTCAAATTGTATTATCTTATACATAGGCGACGCGTGAGGCTCAGGTTTGGGAAGGCTAAATAACTTTTTTTACCTGACGCTGGCCGCCTCTGGCGTGAAAGCACCGCGTACTGACCAATCAGAGCTCAGTGTGCGGAGTTTAAATATATCAAGTCATATTACAGGATAAAGGAAATTAAACTGCCGTATGCAGAGAAGACGCCGACGTGTCCCACTTATCGTTCACATCATCAATCAGATCATCGATCATATAATATCATAATATATCCAGCCTGATATCACAAGAATGCGTACAAATGACACGACTTTGCAAAGTCGTGCAATAGATACGCAGAAGTCCGTTTTTGCGTGCATATGATACTCCCACGTTACGTTTGTTATGAACGTATGTCAAATACGTTTTTTTTCTACAATTTTCTTCGACGTTACGTTTGTTTTGAACGTATCTTAAATGTGTTTATTTTCTACATATCTTTGCCATTTATTTAACCCTAACCCTAACCATAACCCAATAAGCTGCTGTGTCGTTTATTGCACCGCAATCATTAAAACTGTCATTGGAACGGCGATCAAGCCTGAAGCCACAGAGCTCTTTGTTTTAATGTTTGAGGTGCAATATCAGCGTATCATATGCACGCAAAAACTGAATTCTGCGTATCTATTGGACGACTTTGCAAAGTCGTGTCATTTGTACGCATTCTGGTGAGATGTAGCCTATCATATATTTCCTTATCTGAGTCAGCTTCTTGAGCCGTATCTGGCCGTGCAACACTCACATTGTCACATACTGTATGCAGAAGTATTATTTTAAGCAACACATTAGGTTGACGAAACACTCAACTCAAATGTAATTAAAGTCAGATCCACTCGTGTCTTAGATGGGGCAGTATCATAAAACTGTTGTACGCTTTCAAACACTCTGTAGTTTATTTATTTTTTAACCAGTTCTGTATTCTCCTTGCAGGTGCAACTATGTGGCTTGTATCCTGGATTATATGTTTAAGTCATGGATGGTTAAAGTTCATATTTGTCTAATATTAATTTACTTTTCATTAATGAAGTATGACGCTGCGCTGTCAGTACACTTGTCCCTGTTTGTGATTGGTCAAATGTAGCTAACCCCGCCCCTTTCACGTGAATGCGCTCTCAGCTGGAGAAAGAAACCCTGGCTTGATTTACCGAGTTGATAACCAGCCACAGGTGGCTGCATAGAAGCGCTAATGTAAAAGACACAAACATTATACATTATATTTTTATTTTACCAGGATGCAGTGACAAAAAGATTTGGGAAGGCTTAGCCTTCCCTAGCCTACAGTACCCGCTGCCCCTGATCTTATAGTATTATACACACACTTCTAGTCCACAGCAGCTAAACAGATTGCAGTTATCTTACTGATCTACTGTGTTTTGTACTAGTTTTGTGGGAGTGCACCAACCTTAACCTTTCCAAGGTTTTGCAAAATGTTTAGCTATTTATATTTCGCTTGAATGTTTTACTTCTGTCATACATTCTTTAACTAACAAACTCTAAAATATGCACACAAGTTTTTTCTGATTGCGGTGATTGTAATTGAATAATGTGCACAAGGGACCCCCGTGAAAAATAAAAAATGCCACAAAATTACTTCAGGCAAAAGATTGGTTGAATTTAACGAAATATCTTGGTTTGGCTTAAAAATAACTACGTTTGTTATGTAATTGGAGATACGTATATTTAAAGAAAATTACCTTTGACATTGATTTGAATCGTATATATGTGATATGTCAAAAAACATAATCTGGGTCAAAACACAAAATTAACATTGCAGTTCCATTTGTATGGGGGTATACATTTTGAGACAAGGGTGAGCTGGATTATTTTATTCACATTTCCTTTTACTTCTATTTTACTCTAATTTCAAAAGATATATTAAAGACATATTACAATTAGGGCCGGGACTCGATTAAAAAAATTAATCTAATTAATTAG
>CALSBZ010037240.1:0-10837 GCA_943591055.1 Gobionotothen gibberifrons | reverse complement strand
CCTCTGGGCTGGAACACAACACACAGAGCTTTGAGTGAATAATGAGTGCTGAGCTGTGACATGGAGAAGAGTCAAGGACAGTTGGAGATCTCACCTCTGAGCTTTGGTCTGGCTGTCATGTTCCCCACACAGAGAGGGGGGAGCTTCTTCCTCTCTGTCCTCACACTGATCCATAGCAGAGCCTCCACCTTCACACAAACACAACAACAAGCTCATCACAACAAGAACATCACAGGACACATTAATGCCCCTCCTCTCAGATGTCCCACAGCCCCAGGCCCACACAGAAACTCAGTTTCTTGACCCCTAAATATGTTTTTGTGATTGTAAAGACTTCTTACAGCACACCCAGAAGTTACCACATTTCTCTGTTTTAAACATGTGGTTAACTTTGTTCATTGAAACAAAACTAAACACATACTAATGTAATCTACATGTATGAAGTTAATGTTTAATCAAACTATAAAGACATTATATCTTAAGTATATCTTGAAAACACCAAATAACAATGTGTGTTAAGACTGTGAAGCCAAAGAGAGGGAAGGAGAGGAAGTGTGTGTGTTACATTCCACTAAAGATTTAGGAAGAGATAAGGGACTTGGTATGCAGAGAGTTTGGTAACAGGACACCAAAAGATATCTGCTTTATCTCCTGGAGAGATGGTTTTCAGGACCCCCTCGGCGGGGCTAATCAATGATCTCCAAGTTGAATAGTTCCCCTCTTGAAACCTATATGACTTCATGCAGGCTCTCAATTCTGTCTCTTTTCCAAATGACCGGCAGGATGGTGAGATCTCCCGAATGGGGAAGGGAGCAGGGGTGTGAATACCCTTTATTGTTGTATTGTTGTATTGTTGTATTGTTGTATTGTTGAATTGTTGTATTGTTGTATTGTTGTATTGTTGTATTGTTGTATTCTACCATTAAAACAGATTATTGTTCATCTGATATCATGGTGCTGTTCAACTCTTCCTTTATAAGTTAATCAGCTCTACCGAAAGAACGCGCGGAGCCGAGGCGAGTATCAGAAAACTCAGAGCGATTCCAACAATATGGTGACCCGACAATGAGGTGAGCAGAAGCTGAGGAAGAGCACCAGTGAAGGCACTTGTGATTCGACAAAAGAGGTAACAGCCGCCTGTTTTCACCGAAGGTTTGTGATTGGCTACACTAAATGTTTTAGTTGTCAAAGGGATTCACAGTGTTTTAAAGATATGGTAGAATATACAATACATATTTTACTGTGTTAGGAAAGTTATATAACATAATTGTGAAGCAGCAACTGTGGGTCACTGGTATTCATTCCAGTGCGACGGATTGCTGGGGAAGTCCAGTGGGGTGTTCATTCTCCATCCAAGACTAAACTGAATAACAGATCTGACGCTCATAGGAGCGGGAAGTGCGTTATATGTAATTAAATCCAAGGGAGGGTGACGCAAACTTCAAAAAGCCATTTGAAGCGAGCGGACCTCATTTATCCTTTGTTTGTGGGAGTAAGGGGGTATGTTACTGTGTCATTCTTACGTAATATCTGTGTAGAAGTTGAGAGGAAATTGCAGAAATGAAGCTTACTGGAGGAGATTCTGATGGAATTGGTCAAGCAGACTGAAGCTCATTTGTGGTCAGCTGCTGCCATCTAGTGGCTGACAGGGGGAAACAGCACAGACAGAAACATTGATGTTTGGCGACATGCTGGAAATGTTTTCTATTGTTGCAGTTTGAAACTTTGCATTTACACTCATACCGTTTGCATGTCCGAGCGGAGGACAGGGCATTTAAATAAATAGAATAAGTACGTTAAGACTAATGACAGGAATTGTCCACTATATTAATAGATACAAGTGAACACATATTAAACTAGTCAGATAAATAGAAGCGAAGTCAATATGGAAGGAGAGTTTGAAAAGAATAATTCAGACGTCCAAATTCCTGGCGGTTTCCGAGAACCAGGGGACAGACTGTGAGATTGATTCTGTGTTGAATCATGAGGTTAATGAATACTGCTAAGCTGGTTAGCTAGCCAGTTGGCAATACAAGAGGGTGATATAGTTTGAGTAAAGATACAACCGGTAACTACTGATTAAATACACAGTGATGGTGTACATGAGCATTGAGAGAGTAGATTAAGTTGTTTTGTTTCATGCTTATCACCAAAAGTCATTTAAATTGTTATTATTTTAATGTGGTGTTGTTTGGAGTTATATTTCTAAACTATAATGTATCCACACGCATGTGTTTTTTTTAAAGTCAGCCACCTCATGGCTAGATCTCATCTCTGAGAGTCCGTTGTGTTAATGTTAAGAGGTCCTTTTGTTCTTCAGGCCACATGTTAAGTTTGATCAGCATCCAATTTATTTGACCCCATGAGGTCAAGAGTCATTCTGTTAGACCACCATCTTGTGAAAGAGAAATCATTGTTCTTTTGTCACATTGTGAATTTGAAAATAGTTCATTTGGCTAGATCAATTTATCTATAAATGTTGTAGTTGGAGTTTGGTGTTTGATAACATTTTTAGGAATGACAGCACCAGGAGATGAGTAAACTCATGAATCCGTAGAGTGTAAATACATTGAGAGACACATGTTTACACTCAAACTGTTTGCATATCAGGGACAAGACATTTAGATTAAATAAATAAATGTTCACCAAAGGTAAAAAGTAGAATGGAAAGTAGACATAAGCCTACACTTGAGTCAATTTACATTGCTGTGTTCTGATTAGTGTCCTCTGCAAGTTTACTATTGTTCTCAGTAACAGTGGGATTTAAAATATTGGAGAAAGGTATGGAGAGGTTCTTTCGTAGTGTGTGAAATATTTGATGCTTGAAACACGTAGGTATTCCAATTTATGGGAGAAAATGCTTTCCTGAAAGAGTTATGTTGGGTAAATATGTAGCAATGGTTGAGGTAATTCTTGGAAGGAGTTTGTGTAATCTCATTAGTAGACATTAATAGTGATTAGATGGCATTTAACAACTAAGACAGATAGTATGATTAGAAGAAACAGAGTGGAAAGGGTTGGATTTATTTAACCTCAGTGTGCTAGACCCCCATATGGGTAGTGCGTCCCGAGACCTGGACTTCCCCTCTGAGTCAGAAAGGCTACGACCCAGACCCTCCAAGCAGACAAAACCTAACCCAACAGGAGACTCCTCCTTCTCCATCGAAGAGACAGAGAACCAGAGCTGAAACAACAGCAACAAGACTGCATCCAGAACGGCAGCCAGAACTATCTCCACCTGAGACATCCAAAACCAAACTTTATGCTGACATACAGAGAGATACTCTCATCAGTCCCTCAGATGGGGCATGAAGTTCCAAGCTGAGTCACGAGATTTGGCAAGAGCAAAGTGTGGGACGTGAGACCAGAATCCGCCCTCCATGAAAGCAGCAAGGAGACTGTGGAGGAGGACATGAAGTGCAGAGCAGTACGACAACAGTGGCATGATGGGTGCTGCAGATGAAACTGGACAGATGGCTGTATACAAGAGTTACAGCGGTTGATTTCCAGAGCTGATGGACAAAGGGGGAGGAGTCAGAGTCAGGAGTTGGTCCAGCAGAATGTGAGGAGGCCGGGGTCACGGCTCGAGAAAACCAGGGGAGGAGAAAAGGAGAACGGGAATGAGTGAGTTTACACATAAACACACTTATTCACAAAACGCACATAAAAGAGACCACATTTAAAGAAATTGAATTGACTTGGTTTAAGTAAAGATACAAAATATGTACTACCCATGAATTAATAAATTCATAAATTGAAAATAGCAGTAAAAAGGAAACTATTAAAGTAAAATGAGAAAATCATCCTAAAACATACTGAGAGATAAAGGGGGACACACTGAGGGAACAATTCACTACACCACAGTGAGTGTTTTTGGGGTTAGGAGTAGAACAATATTCTTCAATCTTTTCATCATGTTAACAAATTATTCTTTAAGAGATTTGTATTCACGTCTGAATAAAGTAGTGATCTTATTTGTTACAATATTGATCACCATTAAAAAGGATAGTTTTAGGAACCACTCTATAAGATCAGACACATCTTTATTTGTATGGATAATGTTAAAAAGAGAACTAGTACCAAGCCAAATATAGTATTCCAATCTAAATAATTGATTTCGCCATTGTGGCATAGTTATTACCATAGGAGGGCTTTGAGATGGAAATACGAGATGATTTCTGTTTTTAAATCCTTGATAAAGTAGGGAGTAGCTTTTGCATGTTCGGACACCCAGGGTTCCACATACTGCTGAAGAATTTAATTTAGACAACATCTTGTAACTAGCCTGGTAAAGAAGTAAAAGCCATAGACTTTATTGTTTAGGTCATTAAGGGGATATATATTTAATTTAAATTCATAACAGAAAGACATTTGATGACAGCCCAGGAGCCCTGAGTGTAGGAAAGAAAGTAGAGGTCATGAGTGCAACTTAAGGGATTGGGGTCAGACTTTTCCACTCAGGTTGCAGAGGCCAAAGGGGGACCCGAGAGGCGCGATGCCGACACAGTGGAGTTCGTCTGGCTGGAGGTCATCAGACCCGGGTGGCTCGGCCCCAGGTTCTCCGGCCCCTACAGAGTGACCCAGAGGACCTCCCACGCTGTCCGCTTAGAAGGAAAGGGGGACATCTGGTACCATTGGAGCCAGTGTGCGGTGGGGAGGCCACCTGGAGGGACCCTAGACGACATCAGGAGGACGTGGCCCTCATGGAGGAGGACAACCCGGAAGCCGCGATCAGAGGACAGGAGGAGGACATCGAGGACTCAGAGGGCATCTCTTCAGCAGACAACTCGGAAGCAGCCATCCGCGGACCAGAGGGCATCGCTCCTATCGCCAGCCCAGAAGCTGCCGTCAGCAGGCTGGGGGAAGAGGACGCCGGGAACACCCCATTTTTGTATCCCACATTTAGGGAGTTGTTTTCTAAAAGCCCATATTTGACGGATATTTTTTACGTTTTAATGACCTTGTGTAGTGCTGGCACAGAGACCAAAACATTGCAGAGAAGAAGAGAAAATATCTGAAGAAGCCCTGCATTTCCTGATAACCTGTTGGTTGCTATTAACATTGGGAATAATAGTCTCTTTCTTCGTCCGACTGTATGTACATTGTAACCCTTAAAGGGCCAGGGTTAAATGACCCATTGGTCCACAGCACCCTTAATAGTTTGGGTTTTAAGACCGTACGTTAGCATATATACGTTTTATCGATACCAGAAGAATGGTTTACTAACATGTTTGGTTAATGGAAAGGTTTAATAATGTCTCTTTTGATTTCTAGGGCTACTTTTATTGCCATTTTAGTAACATGTGGTTTAAATCCCAGCTTATAATGTTATAATGTGAATGCTTTGGGTAATTGATCTCTGGGGATGAGATCAAAAGGGGGATTAATGTAATCTACATGTATGAAGTTAATGTTTAATCAAACTATAAAGACATTATATCTTAAGTATATCTTGAAAACACCAAATAACAATGTGTGTTAAGACTGTGAAGCCGAAGAGAGGGAAGGAGGGGAAGTGTGTGTGTTACATTCCACTGAAGATTTAGGAAGAGATAAGGGACTTGGTATGCAGAGAGTTGGGTAACAGGACACCAAAAGATATCTGCTTTATCTCCTGGAGAGATTGTTTTCAGGACCCCCCAGGCGGGGCCAATCAATGATCTCCAAGTTGAATAGTTCCCCTCTTGAAACCTAATATGACTTCATGCAGGCTCTCAATTCTGTCTCTTTTCCAACTGACCGGCAGGATGGTGAGATCTCCCGAATGGGGAAGGGAGCAGGCGTGTGCATACCCTTTATTGTTGTATTGTTGTATTGTTGTATTGTTGTATTGTTGTATTGTTGTATTCTACCATTAAAGCAGATTATTGTTCATCTGATATCATGCTGTTCAACTCTTCCTTTATAAGTTAATCAGCTTTAACGAAAGAACGCGCGGAGCCGAGGCGAGCATCAGAAAACTCAGAGCGGTTCCAACAATACGCAACAAAACCACTTGGTAATGTTTAGAAAAAAAGATAACGGATTCGCTTAAAATGTGTAAGTTTGTTACTCCATGCATTCAAACTTTAATCAAAGCTTCACGCAGCGTTGAACGGGCCCCCCCCCCCCCCCTGCACTCGTTGGCAAGGCGTTGCTAGGACTTAGTCTGGGCATTGATGCTTGGGTAGCCTCAGGACTGGACCCTCATGTAAGGTTTGGAGCAGTTTATACAATGTTTAGCTGAAAAATGTAAATTGTAAAAAATGGTGTGTTCTCTTTTGACCGACAAACTTGCCATTTGAGCTACAGACTATTAATTTGCAATTCAGCGTTACATTTGAAATTCCATCTGAGTTATTTTTTATTTCTGACCTCCTCTCTAGAAAGAGTTGGTATTTGTTTGCTTTTGCCCGTTTCTAATGTTATTCAACACAAATGTACACATTTTCTGTACGTTCTATTAAAGTTTATGAGTTGTGACGTGTGTACGCAGTTTAGCGTTTGTAGCTTATTCTAGATCATGGTAAATTAAGAAAACGTCATAGGCCACGCCCACATTATTAAATCACCACGATACAAGAGATCTTATTTAATACTCGCCCCCAGAGCATGTGTTTACAATTTCGTTAATTTCTGTTAGAAAGTGACACATTTGTGTTGATCTTAGCACCCCCTCTGGGTCCGTATCAAGTCTGAACATATCCAATGAGGTATGAGCATTTATTTCCATTTAGATTTATGGCGGCCATGTTTTTTGACCGATCTTGCTCATTTTGAAGAGTAATATGTATGACTGTTCCCGAATGTTTTATACAAAGTATTGTGTTTACAGATTCAAAATGGAAAAGTTTGTAGTCATTAAACTGCTTTCACATTATGCTAATGAGCAACACATCTGAGTGGGCGGAGCCTGGTAGTTCTTTCTGTAAAGCGTCTTCAGCTCAATGTGTGTACCACATTTCAAGTCAATCGGACTTTTGGTGCAAGTTTTGTAGCCTTTCAAACATTCTACCTAGGTGGCGCTAGAGAGCCTGCTGGTCATGTCAGAATGCATTCACTACAGGACCTCAGAACTTTTACCATTCCTGACATCTGTACCATGTTTTACAACTCTCTGAGCATGATGAGTGCCTCAAAAACTGGCTTTACCTGCAGGAAAATAATAATCCAAGAACTGCAGACAGAGCCAACTGTGCTCGGACCCAGCCAGCACTGAAAGTCAGAATCAAACATCATCCACAAACATTTTAATTGAGAATGCAGTTTGGATGTATAGGAACATATTTTTTCAGGCTGATTTTGTATAAACCTTCAAATGTAATTTATTCTCTGAATTCCTGCTAATGTGCTGTACAGCCCACCAACATGAATATATTATTATCAACATAATACCAAGTATTGTTATTCTTAGTTATCATTATAGTAGTTCCATCGATGCTCAAATGTATAATCCCAGACTTTAAAAATACATCTGAAACATGTAAGTGCATTAACACCCACATGTTTCTAATGTTGGTTATTACAGCCTGAAAAAACATCTATGTCTCTTCATCTTTACATTTATCTTTATGTTTATATAAGTGACGACTGAAGCTAAGCAGAGACACAGGATAGTTTACATGTTGTCTTCCTGCCCCCGATGTCAGCCCGGTTCAGACCCTCCCTGTATTCTTCACTGATGACGTGAACTCAGATTACAATCTGAGAAACAATCAGAGAAAAACACCAACAAATGCATGTAGAGCAGAATTAGGCAGATACCCTCTGATCATTAACACTCAAAAGAGAGCACTAACATTCTTTAACCACCTTAGATCCAGCCCCCGAGACACCCTCCACTCCAAAGCCCTCCAAAGCCAAGAGATAACCCCAGAGAAGAGTCCCCTATGTCAGCTGCTGCTGAGGCTAGCTGCCCCCTCTCAGAGCCACTCTGACCAGTCTCTCAACAACACTGCTCTCCAAACACCAATCACAGTCAAACGCATTATAACACAATGTAAAGACAACTATTTACAACATTGGGAAGAAGAGACTAAAAGCCAAAGTAGATTAGAATGTTACCTGGCTCTAAACAGAGAGTATGAGCTGGCAGAATATCTCTTTACTGTCAGAGATAGAAAGCAGAGACAGATCCTGACCAAGTACAGGCTCAGTGACCACAAACTGGCAACAGGAAGACTCAAAAGATCCTGGCAACCAAAAGAGAACAGAGTACGGGGTCACCGTACGACAGGTGAGACTGAGACAGAGATGCACTTCCTCCTGAAGTGCCAAACATTCAACAAAGTAATAATAATAAATTCTATTTATATAGCGCTTCTCATCTGCCAAGAAAAATCTCGAAGCGCTTCATAAGGAGTAAGGAGCATTTACTGTAACAAGTTGAACTCTGTAATCCCAGGTTTCAAGGAGGTTAATGACCTCTCAAGACTGAGAGAGAGATAGAGAGAGAGAGAGAGAGAGAGAGAGAGAGAGAGAGAGAGAGAGAGAGAGAGAGAGAGAGAGAGAGAGAGAGAGAGAGAGAGAGGTTAATGACCTCTCAGCACTGAACATACTCCTAGGAGAAGGAGTCAAGGCACACCTTGCTGCCAATAATAATAATGCAGGGGAAAATAACGTATCTATGCCACCATTTTAGATGCAGATTTTGTTAAACTAATACGTTTGCGCTGTGGACCAACACTATACATTGACGGGGAAGGGGGTAGCAATAAAGATAACACCATTAAACAGTTACACAACATAACAGAAATAATATCGATAGCAACGTCCCTAGCAACCTTGGTAACAATGAAAACGTTGTATAGACACAATTTCCTGACGTAATCTTCGTAATAACTAGCAAATTAAAGATCATGTGCATCCACTGCACACATAATCTGAAATAACAACTCATATTTCTCGCATCAAATGACATCAAAACGCATTTTAATGGCCAAACTAACTTTAAACTAGGCATTTTACACCGAGAATAAAATGAAGTTCGGCCATGTCTTTTTTTTCTGCAGGGAGAAATGTGAAGATCACGTGACATAGACGCCAGCCATTGGAATGAATGGTGAAAAACAACGTAGGGATTTTACAATTTCAGAGGCGTTTCTGGAGAAATACTACGTCCTACGTTGTGGACCAACGTAGTTATTACACATTTTTTTGTGAGACTGGGTTGGATTAGACGGCATGTCAATTCAAGATGTAGCATTATTAGTGATGAGCAGGGGTTAAATTGGGATTTGACATGGCTGTGTTTTTTTGGGGGTGGGGATGCGGGCTATATATGAGGCCCAATCCTAAAGCAACTGCTCCTGTATCAGATGCACTATTTGATTCCACCAATCGAGAAAGTAAACATAGAAAGAATGTCAAATAGACCGTCTTTTTATTAGTATTATTTAATTGGAATGAATTTACATTTGAAATGACGTTTACGTTTGCGCTTTCAGATTTAAATTTTATTTAATTACATTTTTGGATTGATCCCGCTGCTGGCAGGGAACTGCTGCGCGCAGTTCCCTCGCCCCTCCGAGGGAACTCAGCCACACGTCAATCATTTTGAGTATTTGTTTTAGTAACTTTAAGTGACAATTTAATTAAAAAACATAAACAGTATTTGCTTAAGGTAATAGTATAAGGTAATGAACAGTTTAATCTCCACTGTACATCCGGGTCTCTGATTTGATTTAGTTCCAATAAATCGTAATATTGTAACCTTTTTTTTGGAGTAGAGCCACAGGGGGCTCCCTGGTCAGTGTTACGGGGGCACTGGCCCCTGTTTCCCCCCCTAGCACCGCCCCTGCATAGCATGGTGTAGGAAACGGGCGCTCTGCTCGGAGGAACCGCAGCAGAGTCCCGCGTGAGGTGCTGCAGTGTAAATCTCACGATCGGAGCAGAGACACACGTTCACTGACACTGCCGACAAACTATAGCTGGTCGCAGAGATCTGCTATTCTAAAAATAAAGTGAACAATATCAACCACTGGCTGGTCGATTTAAGAAAGTTTAAGAAACGCTTGATTTGATCAAAAGTTAGTCAAACAAAAAAACGTTATACTTAATGGTAGTCGAACGTAAAAGCAGAATATCAGAGCAATTCATGTTAAGAAACCTGTCAGCGTATTACCTATTTTTCTTCACACTTTTTCCCGGATTCACCTGTCACTCTGCTGGCTGTTTGTGTGACTGACGGAAGAGACTGTGTGGTCGCCGATCAGCAAAGTAGATTTGAAGAAAATAAAGAAAGGGGAACCCCGCGAAAATTCTGAAGAGTGCAAGTCATCGTCGCGTCATCTTATTTATGTTCCCTACAGCTAGAAAGAGTGTTTTATTGATTTTTCGAATTATTAAGAACCTTAAATATATAGAAAGAAAAGTTTTAACAAGTATATATTTTTTGTGTAAACATATGATATAGGCATGCTGCATACATTGTTAAAAATATGCGAGGGTGATGACGTCAGAGCATTTTCTTATGTGCCGGAGCTTAGCCCCGGACAGCCCCGGCCCAATTTAACCCCTGCCTATAGGCCCCTTGTCATGTCTGCCGATATCTGGTTTTCTTATGTCTGTTTGTTTTAATCTGTGTCTATGTTGTTGTCAGTGACGTACCGTCTTATCTTTTCAAATGCCTTTGTGATGTGCTGCAACCCATTTTCCCCTCAGGGACAAATAAACGAATACTATACTATACTATAACTGAAAGACTGCCTGTCAAACGTAAACATTCAGCCACGTGACTCTCAAACTCTCGTGAGAGTTTTACACAAGACGGATCCTTTCTAGCCATAGCCAACTCACAGACTGCATTGGGCGCTGAAATTGCCGCCCTTTGAGCATCAGATCTGACGACGCTGATTGG
>CALSBZ010037239.1:13989-39637 GCA_943591055.1 Gobionotothen gibberifrons | reverse complement strand
TCAAAGTACACCCTGTAGCGAGTAAAACTCTAACACAGAAAATACCTGTCTATGCTGCCCCAGAACGCCTCGTTGGACAATTCTGTTTTTCCATTTTTTTCTTCCGGGAACCAAGTGACGTAAGGACGCCCCTCCGTGGATTGGTCAAAATTGACCAATCCGTGGAGCCGTTACGTTAAGTCCGTGGATTGGTCCAAATTGACCAATCCGCGGACTTCCTCACACACACACAGACTCAATCTTTTCTCAGCTGCAGCTGCGGGTGTGTGTGTGTGTTTTCGGGCTGGGTTTCGTTGTGTCTCGCTGTGTCTCGCTGTGTCTCGCTGTGTCTCGCTGTGTCTCGTTGTGTCTTGCTCGCAGACGGCCACTGGGTTCATAGGGAGGGGGGGGGGCAGGAGCTCCAACAAGCCGTTTAGGACAGAGAGTGAATACACATACTTTACAGAGATGCTGTATGAGAAACCAATGTGAGTTTGGAAAATTGCACAATATACATCTATTCTAGCAGACCTCAACAATGGAATTATGATCAGTAGAAATGGCCATGACATGGGACCTTAAAATGCATTGTATTTTGTCCTGCAATAGAAGTGTCCTTCAGAAACTTATTAAAAGTTAAATAATTCCAGCCTGCATCACATCACATTGCCTTTCTTCCCTAGTTACTAACCTCAGTAACAAAGGACTGTCTCCCCTCATAGTCGTACTCCCAGCCGTCCTTGCAGGCAGCCGTTGTTGGGACTCTGCTGAGGTCCAGCTGCTCTGAATCACAGCTGAGAGCCGTGGAGTTCCAGTCCACCTCGTACCGCTCACAGCTGCTCTCAGATCTGTTCCCCTGAGGCACCGTCAGCCTGCGAGCCTCCGTCAGGCTCCATCCACACGTCTGCCTCCTCTCCACCGCCGCGGGGTCTCTGCACCAGTGATCCGGGGTGAATCCCTGGAAGACGATGCCCACGTAGACCCCGGCCCAGGGCATGGACACCAAGCAAAACAGGGCGAAGATCCGCTTCTGACAGCGGCCAAACTTCCCCGCTTCCTCCAAGATGTCATCAAAAGTGGTCATGGCTAAAGAAAGCTCTTTAAAAATAGCTCACAAGTATTTGAAAAGACAGTGTGTGCAGCCTTGATAGTGAGCTCTGAGCATCTCTCTACTGAGGTACCGCTGACATGTCTCTGCTTTGGGTTTTTAAACAGGGAAAGAAGGAGCAAAGGTCCTCAGAAAGACGTTGTTGCTTACGGTGAAAAAGGTGGAACATTAAAACTATCAGCGTTCTAAGACGTCAGAACAAGTGTGTCCTTTTAATGTGTAACACAGGAGTCAGAAACATACAGTACATGCACCAACAAGGGCCTCCCTGGACAGCTGGGCTTTGCGTCTCGTGTGCAGAAAGTTAGTGATGCTGTTAATCAGTGAACATTTAAAGATGTGTCTGTAGGGGAAGAGGATCGAGTTCATGTCGCTGTGCACTTAGGGAGGGGGGGGGTCTGAGGAAAGGCTGCTTGTTTTACATGTGTTCTGTGGACGTCAGAGTTGTCTTTGAGTCGCTTGAGCCTTGGACATTCATTTAAAAAGTTAATATATTGGACGACGTTCATGTCATTCAAACACATCTAATAGTCTAGCAGCAAGTCCTCAAAACAGGCTTTAGTTTTTGAGATTTGATTTGAACTCATCTTGATAAGACTTGATCTGGACATGTTGAATTAAACAAAATTGGACTTGTATTAGCATGCTTTAACTTATTTTTGACTTGATTTGGACTCTTCTTAAACAACTTGAGACTTGACTTATAGTCTAGCAGGAAGGGCCCTCAGATTTCGAGATTTAAATTACATTTAAATGATAGTTAGATTAAGAGGTAAAAATACATGATTAAAATTGATTTCAAAGTTCTAGTCCGCCATTTAGGGCCGTTGAAAATCAACAAATAAAACATGTAATTTAATATGCACCATTGATGCCTGAGCTGGCCAAATCAATGTGTATCAATGTACCTGTACCTCAAATACATAACAGAAAATTAGGAAATAGAGCGTTCATTTTTCAAAAGTGTTGACGTCTAAATGTCCTCCAATTCTGGAATGACCCTTATACTGTAGCTTTAAAGAAATAAGAAAAAACACTTTTGCCCACTTTGCCCAGACGAACAGAAAATGTGACGCAGTTTAATGACTCTTCAATTTAGTTTTTCAAATGTGGAAATGAAAGATAAGGCATGTTTACCCCCACCCCTCTGACGTTTGTTTTATGTGTGAGCATTTAAAGCTGCAATCTCAATAACATCCCATCTTGCACAGCAAACAGACGCTACACATACTGACTTTATACCAGAGCATCAAGAGCAAAAACCATCCAAACATTTACAGAACTAAGCTGAGGAAACAGCTGAAGGATGAGGTGAGTAGCTGATTCTGGATTTCATCATAAAAGTAAATTAAAAAAAGTAAATACGTTTTTTTAAATATGTATTACTTTGTTATTTTGCATTAGTGCTACTCAGAGTCAAACACTGTCCAGACTGGAGACCCTGCAGTGCCACTTCACCTGGGATCTTGACCTCAGCAGGTCCTTACTTTTACGTTGTAGGGACAACTTGTTAGACATTGGCACCTATGCTGGAAACCCCTGGCTGGGTCACATCTACAACATGCAAGGGTTCACTCAGTACAAGCTGGGATCCAATAAAGACGCCCAGAAGTTCTTCAACAAGGCTACAGAGGCCTTCAGCCAGATCAAAAACACAGATGAGGGCCCCTGGTTAGTGGTGAACTACGGGGACCTGGCTTGGCTGCACCACCACCTGGGAGACCAAGCAGAGAGCGAGGCATACCTGTCAAAGGTCGACGCCCTGAATAAAAAATACCCATCTCCATCCCAGGAGGAGCTCCACCCGGAGACCTACGCTGAAAAAGCCTATGCGCTGATGACGGTCAGTGGAGACAAAACACTTGCTGTAGATTACTTCCAGAGAGCCATCAAGAAGCAGCCAGGCATACGAGAGTGGAACACTAGCCATGCCTTAGCTTTAATGTATGCTTCTAAGCACAACAGGACAGGGCTGGAAGATGACATCTTGTTGAAAATGAGAATTGCCCAAGAAAAGGATCCAGAGAACTTGTACCTCGCTGCTCACTACCTTGATCAACGTGCTCAGAGAGGAGAAAGAATAGAAGATGAAGCACGTGCGTTAGCCACAAAGGTTTTGAGAAGTCCTGTCAGCAGCTACAGTGGTTTAAAACCATTGCTATGGGTTTACAGAACGTATATATCTGATGATGAGGCCATTGATTTGGCAGAGGAGGCTCTGAGGAACCATCCAGATGAGCGTTATCTGAAGAGATGTGTTGCACTCTGCTACAAATGGAAGATCATTTTTTCCAGGGAAAGTCGCCCAAGGAAAAGCTCGATAGACAGAGCAATCCTTCTCCTTGAGGAGGTGATTGCTCTTTACTCTCATTCCTCACTTATGAAGAAAATAGAAATTGCAGATGTATATGCACTGTCACATGATGGTCAGGCTAAAGCTGATCAGAAATATCAGGAGCTGTTAGACAGTGATTTAGAACTTGCAGACAAACAAATGATTTACTACAAGTATGCACATCATTTATATTTCCGTAAAAAGGATGACAACATGTCAATACAATATCACATGAAGGCGGCAGCGATACCGCACCAATCCTTCTTTCGTAAGAAAAGCATCAAAGTTCTGGAGAAGAGAGGCCGGGCCAGACTGTCTAGGGAAATAATAGATTTTCTGGCAAACCTGCAAGAGCCATAGTGTTCTAAACAGAAGGTTTGAAATCCAAGAAGAAGATATGGCATTAGTACAAATCATCTGTACATCTTCATACATTTGATTGGCTGCAAATAAGAAAAAACATGTATTGTTTCTGTTGGTCGGGTAATACACAAGGCAGCAACACTCTGAAAATGTAACATAGATTTTCTATATTGGTTTAGTCTTTCATTGTTAAACAGACAGGTTTCAACTATGCTTTACACTTTAGTAGCAGACAAGCGCTATTTAAAAATTCAAATTAGCTGAGCACTGTTTTTAGGCTGTGTCTTAGTTGTTAAATACAAAAACGATGAAATATACATTATGTTTGCAAAACATGTCGTATAAATTGTATATCCATATATCATTTAACCATGATATTAAATCTGAGCAATCACCATCGACACAAGGAAACATTTTGGTTTTCCAGATGGATCATTCACTGAAAAGAGTTGACAGGCTGACTGTCAATCATAAACCCATTTAGGATTAGGCTACAGCGAATGCATTCAAATATATTGTTCTCGGGAACTTGATTTCTTGGAAAACTGACCTCCCTAATGCATCCAAGAGGAATGTTTCACTTTGACAGAACCATAAACAAACACAACACAGATTCTCTGCCTGTTTAAAAAAAAAAAAATGAAAGCTAGGAACATGAAGCAGAGGAAGAATTATGTCACACATCCTCTGCTTGAAGGAGCTAGTCTAGGAACTTGTCCACGTGCAAGTTCAAAGTCTATAACAAAATAAAAGAGGTTCTAATATAAGAAACTATTTTTATATATGGCCTACACCAGTGTTTTTCAAAGTGGGGGCCCCGATACCCCGGGTGGCCGCCAGGGGGCGCCAGGGGGGTCATGCAAAGTTTGAGGGAAAGGGGAATTATTTTATTTTTTTAAAGTTACATTTTTAATTTTTTTAGATGTTATTAATAACTGCATATCTATCAATCTATGTGTCCTTTGATGCCAATCTTTTAATATTTTTTATTTATTGATATTTCATTTATTTAATTGTTTTTAAATCACACGACCGCCCTTCAAACCAATCAGAATGGAGCTGCCGCTACTGAGAGTGAAACTGAGTATCTGCTCAGCTTTTGGAGCAAGTGAGAGCTAGTGAATATTTCACTCTGCAGCTGGATGAGAGCACGGATGTAGCACATATTGATGTTTATATATATGAATATAAATATGTTTATTGTTAATATTACTGTTGAATATTATATATAATATTATTAAGGCA
This sequence comes from Gobionotothen gibberifrons, assembly GCA_943591055.1. Classification (NCBI taxonomy): domain Eukaryota; kingdom Metazoa; phylum Chordata; class Actinopteri; order Perciformes; family Nototheniidae; genus Gobionotothen; species Gobionotothen gibberifrons. Next base: position 34,607 of record CALSBZ010037239.1, on the reverse strand, counting down.
TAAGTAGCTTTAAAAAAATGCAAAACATATATGTTAATTGTTCATATTACTGTTCAAAATTATATAATATTATAAAGACAGAAATCACTTTAAAAATGCTTTAAAAATATGTTTACTGTTGATATTACTGTTTAATATTGTGTTAATAATGTTTATAACAGAAGACACAATGAATGTAATGAACATTTTTTTAGAAGAATAACTGATTATTAATTATTAATACAAATATATATTAAGAAAATGTATTAAGCTGTATGATTAATTTGTCATATTTTCCATCATAATGTACTCATCATTTAAAAAAATGTTTTGCAACAGGGCGGTCCCTGCCAGAGGATGATGCTATATGGGGGTCCTTAGCATGGCAACGTTTAGGAACCCCTGGCCTACACAACATCATATAGTAGGGTTTGGTCTAAAAACACTACCTGGAATTTGTTTAAGGGCCAAACCAAACTAAAAGTGGAAAACAACCGGGATTTATTACAAAGGCTTGGATTTGTTTTCAGTTCAACCAAAATAATTTACAATGGTAATTCTAGGTGCTAAACTCCAGCAGCGCATTGGCAGAGCGCTCGAAACATGGAGGGCAGGGCCGTGTCCTGCCGAGGGAAAGGATGACACCCTGTGGCGAGCATGTGTGTGTACAATGTTTCTAATAAACTGCTATTTCCTAGGACTCTGTTGTCTGTTTGTTAAAAAATCTTCATACATGGAATAAGACCTTGGTCTAGATTGAACTGGGTGTCAATTGGTAGGAGTGTTGAATGCAGACACAAAGCAGAATCCTGGCTCTTCTCAATAAAAGTTCATTCCATCTTGTTTTAATTTGATTGTATTTAAACTATAATTTAAATAGATAGACTAGGACATACTGGAGCTGGATCGTAAGAAAGTACATTGACTCAAGTACTCTGGAGTCGGTGTGCTTATTGAAAACAAGCTACAAAATGTAATAACTTGAAAATGCCGTTTATTACTTTTTAATAGCCTTCATTTTCACTAAATTGATTTATCAACTTTTAATACTTTTTTAAGACCCCACGGACAGAATGCACAAATGTGTTTAATCGTTAATGTCAGATGTACTAAGTACATACATTTGTTCCTGCTCAAGACAGTCTGTCTCAAAGTGAGAAATACTATGTTTGTCATTTATTTACGTGAATGTGACATTTTAAAGATGAAGGGTTACTAATTTTAAGCAGTTTTGAATGTAGTTTGGTTTTCAACTGACAGGACAGTTTTGAAATACTCCGTTTGAATTATTTTACAACAGTCATAGTTTTGACATTTTACTTTTAATTGATCATTAAAACAAATACTTTCAAATAAAAGCATTTTTACTAAGTGTTTACCCAAAAGCCAATAAAAAAACGGCAGGTCACTCACATATGACTTAAACTATCTAACTTTTGTTAGCTAAGTCACTAGTTTACCACAGCGTTGAAGACATTTGTTGATGTCATAATAACGCCTGTCTTATTCCTAGATTTAAATCTAACAATATTTTGTGGTTTTATTAAAAAAATAACATTTTTAACCCGTTTTGTCGCTGCCTATTTGTTCCTTTGCATTATGCTAATGTTACACCTTGACAAAGCTAGCTGCACCTCACTTCCACTCAGATATTTAACTGATATTTCTGGCGGGAATATTAGTTTGGTTTTAAAAATTATATATATTAAAAAAAAGTGGAAAACCATTCTAGATTAATTTGGTTTGTCCCATGTATTAGATTAATTGTATGTATGTATGTATGTATGTATGTATGTATGTATGTATGTATGTATCATTGCTCTGTGGCATTTTAATGTTTTTAACAACTTGTAATATTTGCAGATGGTGACATTCAGATGAATACAATCTTGGAATAAATCAGTCTTCTGAAAACTGAGTGAGTGTTGTCCACCGATGTCTGCAGATATACAAATGAGGAGAGCAAAACTGCAGACCATAAATCCGACCATGCGACAAGTATGTATTTGTTTTCAGTTTTACACCGGATCTCAATGAATTAAGGAAAAAGTCCATTACTGAACACTTAAAAACAGCTATGGATGATGATGTACTTTTTTTTTAAAGATTTATTTTCTTTATATTTACAGTAGACTTATAATTGAAGTGAGTTTGGGAAAGAAAACATGGGTTTTGGTGTCAATTTCTCAATCAAAACACGGAAGAAAATGAGTTTCAAAAGAAACAGACAAGTATTATTTAATCAGCGTCAGTAAAACAAAAAATCTTCAGATGAAACCATTCAACTTAATTGATGAGTCAGAGCCGTCAGAGCAGAATTAACACTGCACAGAGAAGCCGTCTATCCATGCTTTGTTACTATTTGGCTGTTTAGACAACCTGACTGGTGTTTTTCAGTGTCCTCTGCTGTCAATATGAATTTCTTAGTTAGAATTCGTAATTACTATTGTGGTTGTTGTTCCAAAGCCAGTTCAGCTTTCAACAGTTTCTTCTTAAGAAACGTTGGACAGAAGGTGGAAATGTAAGCATCTTTAAAACCCGAGTTACAGAAACAGTAAACCAGCGGGTCCAGCAGGCAGTCGATGTAAGACAGCACCATGAGGCTGTCGTACACCTGAACCACAACATTCTCGCTCTGCCAGTTCTGAAGCCTGGCAACCAGCAGCACCGCTCTGGCTATAGTGATTGGCAGGAAGCAGAGGGTGAACACGACAACGACAGATATGACCAGCAGCACCGCTCGCCTCAGTTTGGTCTTCTCGCCCACGGTCTTCCTCCGTCGGGTCGACATGTTTTCTCTATCCTGAGCATCATGCACTGCGCACTAAAGCAAATCCAAAGAAAAGTGACAAAGACAGAGACAAAGACAGTACCTCTCTAAAGAGGTCCGTCACATCGTTTAGAAAAGTTTCATTGCTCAAGCTGTTGCAGCACTCAAAGGTGTTGACCATAGTGGGGATGGTGAGGGGCAGCAAGAGAACCCAGATGAGGATGGAGATTTGAGGCGTTTTCTTCAGCACTTTGACAAAGTTCCTCCTCCCGAGATGAACCACATTGAAGTATCGGTCGATGGAGAGCGTGATGAGGAAGGCGATGCTGGCCCCTCGGTTGAGACACAGCATGAAGTGCATCGTCTTACACACGGCTTTAATTGGGCTGCGTCTCTGGCCATTTTGGTAATGGTAAGCCTTGGCAGGAAGACAGGCCATCAGCAAGAAGTCCGCAACCACAATATTGAACGGGAAGATACTTTTGTTCTTCCAGAACTTATACCTGAAAGAGGAAGCCATCGACAAAACAGTATTATTTTTTGGTTACTGGCTTTATTTTACAGAATCCATGCACAACTCTGGTCTGACAATTCTCTCATTAAACGGAAGCACTCTGCTTAGTGTTTAAAAAATGAAGACTCGAATAGGAACTATTGTGCAGAAATCTTCAATCGGCACATTGATGCATGTTTTAATGCAGGAATATGAGTTTTGTGTTATTGCCGTTTTTTAAATCTTTTTGCGATGTATCATTTATTGGTGGCAACATGTGCATCCTGCCTGCTGAAGTTCCTGCAGACTATCTTTAATCACAGCACGCTATGCTCTACAACTTTATCAGTTTATTTTAAGATTAGCAGACACGGATCATCTGGTTAAAACTGCACTTAGTGAGAAGTCAATTTTAAATAAAGTATGGTTCTTATGTGTAGCAATTTCACTGTTTTAAGTACAGCCTACTCTAATACTTAATAAGTAGTAGGTCAAAGTCACTTGGATGTGTCTATCTATGCTATCCCCAAGTGACCTCGTTGACTTTTCTTTGGAGGCGTATTAGTGTCTGAATCACTCCACACCAAACTGAAGAATCACGTAAACAAGTTGAACGTTTTCCCCTCCCCAAAGGCTTTCTCTACTCCCTTTTGAAAATAGTAAATAGTCATTAAAAGAGAGATTGTGTTACTTCATACCTGAAGATGAAGATGTAGAGGACCGACAGGTTGAGAGGCAGACCCAGCACGTACTCCACAACCATCACCCAGGAGAGGACTTCATATGTGAACCGAGTGGGAGCTTTGCAGTGGTCAATCGTTGAATTTACATACATGTTTTGGTGTGTGAAAAGAGCCCTTGTTGTACTTTCAGTAGAACTTGGTGTCAAAGTAGTCCTTTTTTCTGCAGTTTCAAAGCAAAGGATAAGGGTTGAAGGTGTTTCCAAGCAAGTTAAACCCTTTTTGTTTTGGAGGTGGTAGTAACTGCCTTGGACCCAGCATATTCTCCTTAGGTCCTTCACTGTGATCCGTCAAATTCAGCAGCCCGCTTCTTAGATCCTTACAGTGATCTTGGAGCTCTTTTAAGACTGTAAGCCCTTTTGATGCGACTACCTCTCAGAAAAGATTTGATGTCAGTTAGAGGTGTGGTTTAAAGAAATGAAACATGTCTCTTAACAAGTTGCATAGCATTTTGATCAATCAGATCAGGCAGCCAGCCTCTTCGACCTAGGACCAGAGATGCGGGCATTGCTACACGAGAAGAAGAAGAATCCAATTAAAGGGATAAGAGAAGGTGACATGCCCTTTACACTTTCTATTTTACACACCAAATGTTTTTAATGTACGTTTTCATGCATCATGTCTGCACGTACACGGGTGCTTTTTGAAAACTGATGTAATCTTCCTGTCCAGTCATGATGAAAATGCAATTGAAGCGCTGATAAACACGCACAAAGTCAAAAATGTATGTTATCCCCAAAAGGTCCTTACTTAAGTGACCATGCATTTAGAGCCAAAACACAAAGTACCTGTGTGGACTACGCCTTAGTAATCCAATCATATGTTCTTGCTTATTCTTAAGTACTTTTTTCTGAAGGGGCAGTAATTATGACAATAGTTTACAGTCGTTTATTTCATCCGCACTTAGAGCGAGGTGCTGCAAAATATGAATCTCTCAAATTTATCATTTAAAAACTTTTTTTGGTCAGTGGTTTTGGACCCATCTAGAGTTTCCTCACTCACACAGACTTTTAGAAATTGCATGTGTTCTTTCACATTGTAATCTGCTTCTCATCTCTCTTTATCTCTGTCTCTGTCGTGGGTCTGATGTTTCCAGCCAGCGTATACTTGCGGTCGGTTGGCCGGCTGCCTGGGACAAGCTTTGCGAAGGTACATACTGTACGAATAGTGAAATGCAACCTTTTATCAGAACAAATTTAAATACATAACGTCAATAAGCTTTCTACGTTTCACTGAAAATAGGTTGGAATGAAAGTAAGGTTAACTTCTACCAATTTCAGTACACAAAGCAACCCGTCTGAAGCCACAGTTTACTTTTATTTTATTCTTAGAAAATATGTACAGTAAGACCCAACACTTCTCTCTCTACATACAGCATAACACGCTATACAAGCTGATAATACACCAACATTAAGGCTCAGCTTCCTGTATGGGACTCGATGATAAGTGGTATGCAATAGTGCAAAGATTTATTGTTCACAATACTGCTCCTTAATCAGACATGTCCCCTTTATATGTTGTGCTTCTGGCCACTAGATGGCAGTAGAACTTCAGATTAGTTTTTCAGTCGTGAGGCATGTTCTGTTTCTTTGGTCAAGATGTTAATGTTTGTCTCTTTCTAGGCTCCAGATCATCGATATGAGGAGTTTCAGCGTTGAACTGAGCCGATCCACAAAGGGGACTCTAATGAAAACAGGTCAGTGTTGAACAGAACCAACTCACGGATCGGGCTTCATTAAAAAAAATCTGATTAATTTTGCATGAATGCCCCACTATTGATATTTAAAATCCTAAGGTTTGCATCTGAGCCTTTTCTGAGTAAACCCATATTTTAAAAGGGATACATCTGCTTCACCAAAGTCAAACATTAACACAAATAAACTAACTAAAGGAACATATTCTAAATAGATGGGCCTTTCTTTTAGGTGGCTAAAATATGTTTTGCATGATTCCCCCGTCTACAGGAGCACATTGCTTAGCTTGTGTGCAGTAACTCCCCTGCTTCTCCAAACTGGGGGCGTGCTGTAAATAATGATCTCAGATGACTCCACTTCAAACAATCCAAACTATCCGTTAAGCCATTACAGTATTAGCGAAAAAGGCAGACAGGGCGTGGAGCCAATCTGCAAAGGTTGGGGCAGCAATAACACCTCAGTGTTTCTCGATGTTCAGAGTTTGTTGTCTTTGTTTTCATACTTTTTCTCTCTTGTTGTTGTTGCTGCTGTGATATTTCTGCTCTGCTACCCTCAACTTGAAAGCCACCACCATCTCTCCTGTTGCAACACCCACACAGACTGCCTCAAGCACACCTCGAAATGTTCCCACATTATTAAAAGATAAATGAGGCACTAATGTGTCTACACACAGGGTTTAAGAAAGACAGAGTTAGGAAATGGATCGACAACAATATGTGTTAATCAGCTGTATTTTACCTTTTGATAGATAACTTCATGTTGTTTCAGGGTGTCCGCGGGGTCTTACAAAGTATTAAAGTTGATAAATCAATTTAGTGAAAATGAAGGCTATTAAAAAGTATTAAACAGCATTTTCCAAGGTATTACATTTTGTAGCTTGTTTTCAATAAGTATATAAATGGTCCAAAGAGGTTGTATTCTACAGTCTGCCTGAATGTAATCATTGCGTAGGTGTGTAGTGTGATTCTGTGTAGTTTATTTGTGGCATCCCGTTGGGTTTGACGTCATCTGAACAGGACATTGCACGCTCACTGCTTGATAGCGCGCGAAGCTCCGTTTACGCCGGTTGCTAAGCAACATCGTTATGGGGAAATGCAAGTCTGCGTCCAAATGGTTGGAAGATAAGGAGGAAGGACAATCAATACTGTATATAGTCAATGTGAGGTAAAGTGTGTCGCCAAGGTAACCGGTTAGAACTCCAAGTGGCGATGAGGTCTTAAAATGTATGGAAAGGGTCTTAAAAAAGGTCTTAAAAGGTCTTACATTAGATTTCAGGATTCCTGCATACACCCTGTGTTTCCAACAGATTGCATATACACACTTGGTACAAACTGATGACAAACTGACTGAAAACACCTTTGCACAAGGGGGTGGGGGGAAATGTCCACATTTGCAAAGATGTGGGAGTGTACAGAGGAGATATAGACGTGTTGGTTTTAGTACTTGCTTGGGATAACATTACACCATTAGAAAAAAGAGGGATGTGGTTTCACAGTAAAAGCTCTGCATGTCGTTGCATTGCCAAGACATGAATTCTCTTTATTTACAGCAGCAGTATACAAACATCCCCAGTCGGTACCTCAATCTTATACAAATAATTATTTTTTGATAATCAACATCACATGTTTGTATACAGCCTTAATGACAAGCGTTTAAAACAGCCATACAGGTTTTTGCAGTCCACGCAGGTTTGACATGATGACCTCATTTCACGAAACAGAATACAGAAAGGCTAGTTCTTACTCTGACTTATAAAAAAGGAAACAAAATGAGTCAATTGAAGAAATGCATTCCAACACTTTGAAGGCGCAATTGTGAAATATTGAAATGTACTGTTCACTGATGGTAAATCTCAATGAGGACGGGTGAAACTGGTTTGAGGTAATGATGATGAATGCAGAGATATAGAGTTTCCTGAGTGATACATGAGAGTTTTGCAAACACTGTAAAAGTACCTGCAGAGCATGCGTTACCTGACCGCTGAATACTTTGTAATTATAGGTACAAAGGCCATCATAACTGAAATGCCCTATAACCCTAAATCCTGGCTTGAAATATATGCTAATAAATTAAAATGCCTTTATACAATAAACTCAATAATATTATAAAAAAATAAATATAAAAAAATGCTTTGCGCTTATAATAAATGTTTTTCTTATTGGATTTTACATTCTAACGGAAGCAGCCACATGATATGAGCTATATGAGTACACGCCCCTGATAATCCACATAAAGACACCCAAACTGTTTGCAGATACTTCCACAGTAAACAATTTGCAGCTCTAAAAATTGTATTCAAATGTTTATTTTAACATGTTTCTTCTCCGACAAAGATTGCACCTCCTGCAACTTGGTTAGCGATGGTCCACATTTGAGATTTTGATCAATTTCGGATTCATTGTATACAGACTAGGGCTGGGGATTGTAAATATATTGTTCTATGAGACTAGATGTCGTCATCATAATATCGTAATATGGTGTTGTCTTTTCTTGGTTTTAAAGGCTGCATTACTGGAAAGTGAATTTGATATCATTGATTTGCATGCACCCACTAAGTCATCATATCTACATGACTGATTAATGATGGTTATTCATTATACAACTCTTTATGTCAATATTTTATGAACACACCAATAGTCAAATCGAAAACAATATCGACGCTGTGGGGTATTTGATCAAAAATATCGGATTTTCTCCATATTGCCCAGTCGCCTATACTGACTATTCTCTAGTAGTACGCTTAATATGACACATTATTGATCATATATGAATGTTAATTTCACTCAAGATATTATTGGTTCTTGAAATATTAAAAAAGATAGTCTCTTTAGTTCCAACATTTTTTTAAACGGTTTGTAGAGATTCATGCAGAAAGTAACCCACAAAGAACGTGTGTGTGTGTGCACAGCACCAGTTCCAGATAAACGATAAGCATGCCCTGCATTTTTGTCGATAGTGGCTTGATCAGATAAAGATTATGCCCGTAGAGGATGAGCTCTGTGGAGGAGGCGTTTTGTCGGGAATCTTCGTGCCTGATGTGTTTTCAGCGAGAGTAAATTGCATTTATCAGTATTGCAAAATCTGATGTTTTCTGAGAAAAAGTGTAATCTGCTAAGGCTGCTGAAAACACCTATGTGGAACAGTGGTTTGGCTCTCAGTAAATACACACCCCGAAGGGATATACATGATCATTTCTCTACTATCGCCAAGGACAGAGCTCTATTACCAGAATTCATAGTTATGGTTGTTGTGGTTGTTGTTCCCAATCCAAAGTCAGCTTTCAACAGTGTCCTCTGTAGAAACTGGGGACAGAAGGTGGAAATGTAAGCGTCTTTGAACCCTGAGTTACAAAAGCAGTAAACCAGCGGGTCCAGCAGGCAGTCGCTGTAAGACAGCACCATGAGGCTGTCGTACACCTGAACCACAACGTCCTCTTGGACCTGCAAGCCTATCAGCCTGACGGCCAGCAGCACCGCTCTGGCTATAGTGCTTGGCAGGAAGCAGAGGGCGAACACGACAACGACTGATATGACCACCAGCACCGCTCGCCTCAGTTTGGTCTTCTCGCCCACGGTCTTCCTCCGCAGCCGGTTCACGATGCGCACAGTGCAGTAGACGAGGATGATGAAGGGGACGAGGATCTGAGTGAAGTAGACGATCTAAAAAGAGAAGTGACTTTGAGTATGAACCCCAACACAGAAAAATAACACTAATGTACCTACAGACAGGCCTCGGGGTCACATTGCATGTCAATGAGCTTATATCTGAAACAACATATATTTCCACACTGTAGACATGCCTTCTGGAGCAATTTGGAGTCAGGATTTTGAGGTTTGTGACTCATATTGAAACAAAGTCAACTCTTCATGCTTTTACTTGTCTTGTTTTGTCTGATTCACAGTCCAAAACACAGGAACAACAAGGGAAGTGTTCTGTTTTATTCGATTGTCACATACAATATCATTTAGACTTCTATTGCAAGCTCTAAATCCTTCTCGGATTTACAGGGTGTTAAAATAACCTTTGGGCAAAAACCTGTAATGACTGTCAGCTTCATAGGAAGTTTGTTTAAATGCAAGAGGAACTGTAAATAGTTAAATTATTTTGTATTGTTGAAAGCTTTGGTAGGATTAACTCTCTGACGTCAGAGTATATATTGGGCTTTTGTTCATGCTCACATCGTAATCATTATGGCCTTTTTTGTTTCCACTTTTTAGCTACTAAAATATTTTACAGCTATGTCGAACTAAATGGACTGTATTTGTATTGCTTTAAAGCAGTCTTTGTAACACCTAAGGCAGAGGCTGCACACATTCACACACATTCACACACATTCACACACATTCACACACATTAAGAGCAATTTGGGGTCAACGCCGACCTTCCAGTTGGAGGACAACCATTTACCGCCTGAGCCATAGCCTCCCCGCAATATAGCAAATCAAGACACAAGAAATCCAAACAATACCTCTCTAAAGGTGTCCGTCACATCGTGAGAAGGCGTCTCGTTTTTGCGGCCGTGGCTGTTGCAGCACTCAAACGTTTTGACCATAGTGGGGATGGTGAGGGGCAGCAAGAGAACCCAGATGAGGATGGAGATTTGAGGCGTTTTCTTCAGCACTTTGACAAAGTTCCTCCTCCCGAGATGAACCACATTGAAGTATCGGTCGATGGAGAGCGTGATGAGGAAGGCGATGCTGGCCCCTCGGTTGAGAAACAGCATGAAGTGCATCGTCTTACACTCGGCGTTAATTGGGCTGCGTCTCTGGCCATTTTGGTAATGGTAAGCCTTGACAGGAAGACAGACCATCAGCAAGAAGTCCGCAACCACAATATTGAACAGGAAGATACTTTTGTTCTTCCAGAACTTGTACCTGAAAGAGAAAGCCATTGACAAGCTGTTATTTATTCGGCATCTCAAGTTATACAAATGCACAGAATCTCTGCACGGCTATAGTCTGACAATTCATCCAACAGAAGCACTTAATGTAAAATATGAAGACTCAAACAGGAATCACGGTGCAAAAATAGTTCTTTATCAGCATATTAATGCATATTTTAATCTAGGGTTATGATAATTTTGTTATTGCATCTACTTTTTTGCACTCTATAATTTAGTGGTAGAAATGTACAAACGTGCCAAAGAAAACACCAACATCTCTGCATGCATGCTGAAGTTCCCGCTCTCAGAGATTATCTTTACCCACAGCACGCTATGTTCTATAGGTTTATCAGTTTATCTCAAGACTAGCAGACACTGCTCATCTTGTTAAAAAAGCATTTCACGTCAATTCAATTGTTAAATATAGTCTGGTTTTAAAGTGATGTTTTAAAGAAGTGAAATTGCAAGGCATTTCAAAATAGCTTGCAAAAATGGCAATGGATGTCTGACTACCCTAATCAGCCTAAAACCTTTTTAACAACCATTTAACATTCATGTGGTTGTTTTTGCATGTAATGTTTTCCTTTTGAATTCTTAATAATTAAAATATCTTTATAATTGTTAAGTTTATTGAAAACATGCAGGTTAGTGATCTAGCACGTTAAGTACAATTGGTTCACTGACCTAAAATAAGCTGTCCTAGACAACTGAAATTAACCACTACGTTTTTTGCCAACAAATAACAACCCAATCTGGATCTAACTACTGGCCCCTATTTTCTTTCTTCTAGTCACTCGACTGAGCATGCATGTAATACATTTCCCTGCAAAGAGTCATGAATCGACAGTTATTCATTAATTGAACCAAGAAACAACTTGACTGAGTCACAGCAGGCTAGACGTTCACAACTACGTGACCAATTTTAACGTTGGCATAATTTCAGCTTTCTTTCAAAGAACTGTCAGTCCTCCAGGTTATAGAAAGTAATACTGGTAGTTATCTGGATTAATCCATCCTATCCCTAAGTGCCATTATTGGGGTGTTTTTGAGGGATATTGTCATCGAAATTACTGGCGAAAGTAGGGGTAATCCCAGCTGACAAATCACGCAGCAAGTTCAAAGTTTTTGGCTTATTTTAAAATGTCCCCCTCCCTGAAGGCGTTATCGACCTACTTCTTGAGTTATTTCAGAAAATAGTAAATACGCATTAAAAGAGAGATTTCGTGACTTCATACCTGAAGATGAAGATGTAGAGGACCGACAGGTTGAGAGGCAGACCCAGCACGAACTCTCCAATCATCACCCATGAGAGGACTTCATATGTGGAATTATTGGGTACTTTGCAGTGGTCAATCGTGTAATCTACTTCAGACATGTTTTGTCCTGGTGCATAAGAAGTCATTGAGAAGCAGTAGAAGAAGTTGATGTCAAAGTAGTCCTCTTTAACGTTATGCCAAAGCAATTGGAAGCGTAACGGTTAAATGTGTTGCCAAGCAGGGTAAATCCTTTTTGTTTTGGAGTTGGTGGTAGCTGCCTCTTACCCGCAATCTTCTTCCCAGGCACTGATTCCCCTTCACTGTGATCCGTCAAATGCAACAGTCGGCTTGTTAGATCCTCAAAGTGATCCTGGAGACTCTGTCTGTGCAAAAAACATGCTGAGGAAACATGCACCGTACACACAGCATGAACTGAAAAAAGTACTGAATATAGAGAAGAAAAAACACCCTTCCTCAGTCAGCCTGCAAGCCCTTTTTATGTGAGACTGCCTCCGACCCTTCAGAGAGGAAACATTTGTTGTCAGCTGGAGGTGTGGTTTACAGAGTGAGGCTTTAATGACACAGACTACAACATAAAAAAAGCATGTTGTAACCAGTTGCATGGCATTTTGATTAATCCGATCGACTGTAAGTGATAAGAGAAGGGGGCAAACACTGCAGTTTCGGTTTTACACATGAAGTTGTAAGTGGAAACTGGCAGTTAAAGGTGTTTTCCAGCAGCATGGGGTGAAATAATTGTGAAATTCCTCAGGTGTCTGCCCATAGGAAACAATCATGCCTGCACATGTCTAGTTGTATTCTTGGAGACGGTGACGATATGAGAACAATTGTGCATCAAGGAAAATGACAGGTTCTCTCCGGATACGATCAGTCATGTTATATGGAAGAACAGACAGCCTTAACAACACAAATATGGCAGGGAATGTAATACTGTATACTGATGGTACTGCACTACATTCATTTACATTTTAATTATGTTTCGCAGGGTTAAGGTTGAGGACAACAGGAAGCAGCAGGATTATGAGCCTATATTCATGCTTGTGTATAAAAGTTTGCAAGGAAGATGTATTTTTGTAGGCCGACCTAGAAGTTAATATTTTCCAAAAAGAGCCCATGAGATTTTCCCTTCGGATTGTTGCGGAGAATTGGAAATAGAAGTGTGTAATACCAAAACCTTTTGTTGAGTCAGATATATGGCAAAATCTCTTAAACTTGTGTGCCCGCCGAACATATTTTAATAATCTAACCAAAAACACATTCAAAAAACCCATCGACCTCAATACAAAGGAATCAAAAACTAAATTCAAGGATCTAGGACTCATTCGTGCATCATTCACTAGTCATTTCCAGCTTTGTAGTGAATACAAATGCAGTTCATTCTGGTGAAAGTTGAAGTTATATGCCAACAAAAATGTCGCAATACAAACGGCACTGAGCTTCTCAAATATTCCTGGCACAGTATGGAAGTATTACAAGTGCTTCTCTGGGCTTTCAGCCAGCGTCGTTTAAACAGAATCAGAATACCTTTATTAGTCCTACAGTTATTTCTCATTTAAAATGTGTACCTACTGCTCTGGGGGAATAGCATTGCTCTTTCAACACCCACCAGTTCCATGGAAGTATTTATCAACAAAATTGCCATTGATAGAATGAAGTCATGATCAAGTACACACTTGCTCAATGGTGATACAATGTAAGAACTACACAGGGATGTTTCAACCTTCTTAGGTATCCAATCAAATGAATCACAAAGAGATTTACAAACATGTCACTCATACTGTATATCACATATCACTGATTTCCATACCCACCAATTCAGTGGAAGAATTCATCACAAAAATGAAAAATTGTAGAATAATGTTCTGATTACATGTTACTTGCTTTTATCCAAAGCGGCTTACATACTCAATACTGTGTGGACAATCCCCACAGGAGCAATTTGGGGTGAAGTGTCTCAGGGACACAACGACATGCTGACTGCAGTGGGGTTGAACCTGTGACCCCCTGATCCGAACACCTACGGCCAAACACTAAGCCACACGCCTCCAATCACACCTCTTCTTAACATGGTAGAATTGGGTTTAGCGAAGAACTACTAGTACCTATACAAACACTACTCAAGGGATGTTTCAAACCTATAGGTGTTATAGCTTTCTCTAGATTGATGTAAATATCCTTTTACACCTTTGTCAAGTCAATTTAATTCATACACCCCAATGTAACAAATCCCAAAGGGTTGAACAATCTGTACAGCACATTACACATTACTTTCTTTTTGATCCCTGCTTTGGATAAAGTAACCCTTCAATGGGGAAAAATAACTTTAAAAATAGATTCTACCGAGTGCTTTGGCAGACAAAGGATATACCAATAGAAGGATAAACATAAGGCCAACAAAAGAAAATGAATTATGAATATATACGAATAAGAAAAATAATCATAAAAGGTCTAAAGCACTTTTGAACATCTACTGTATACAACTACAAAGCTCTGCTGCTCTGCGTTCTCTCTAGCAGACTTAACAAGTTGGTCACTAATGATTTACAACTTTAACATAACATAAGCTGACTACCAGACTTCACTTTCCTGCAAGTGAAGTCTGTTAGCGTGACAATATTTCACCACTTTGTCACGCACTGTCACATACCTGATGTAATATTGCACCGAAAGAGCAATGCCACATAACTTCTGCTACACAACACATGTTGCATTAGAAATGCAGTCTGTTGCACCGCCGACCACAACCACGTATGTTTAATAGTCATTGCCAAATTGCTAAGTATACACCTACGGTATCATCCTGAAACACCTTTATAGGTAGAAACAAATACTCCCAAATGTGCCATTAGAAAACATAAGATTGAGTTATGTGTGTATAATATGCTTGGGGTTTAAAGTATCCCAGCAGAAAAAGGAAGTACTGAAACAGGTGCATATGACAGATAAGTAACCAAAGCAATGTGGCTGAGGGCATAGTGCCAACTAGACAGTGGTACACCAAATATGCAGTAAAAAAAGACATGTTAACTATTGCACAAGCCTTGTGAGATCAAACATTAACACTTAGGCATGGAATCAGTTAGAGAAATATTTAAAATATAGTAATTCAAACTAGAATTACTTTATTTTGTTGAGTAGTGTAAAATGTGTCTAGAAGAACTAAAGCTTGAAGCCTTATTATTTTTAATCTAATTAATGTTGATGTTTGCTGGCTCCAAAACATCTACCTGGCAACACAGCATCACAACCTAGGCCTTAGACCTGCGATTTGATTCACTATATCTCATACATATCTCTAGTTAACATTGGTATATTATAGGATATAACTATGTTTTGCTTCCTCAATCCTCTGTAAGATAGCCTTGTTAAGCTTTGCGTTGTGGTGACCACCTATAATACACTGGGTTACATAATCCACACATGGAACTACAGTTGGGGGTATTGTTTACACACGGACATGTATGTGGTTCTCTATATATATTGTGTGCCCTCCTGTCTTCTCTCTCTTCTTCCCGGACTGCAACCGGACATGTCCTTTTCTGCTCCGCAATAAAGTACCCTTTTACACCTCCATTGGACCGCCTCCGACTCACTATCTCTCGGCACTACAGCGTTCTCAAACATGCTCAGCTTTCTTTCTTTTTTTTGTGGACTTAACTTGATTTCTTAGATTTATAAATAAACATGTGTTTGTGCTTGCATTTAAATTACATTACATTGCATTTAGCTGACGCTTTTATCCAAAGCGACTTACAATAAGTGCATTCGACCAACAAGATACAAACTTGATGAAAACAGAATCATATAAGTACATCAGGTTTCATAGAGCCAAACATTTCAAGTGCTACTCAACTGGCTTTAGATAAGCCAGTCCTTTATTAGTATAGAAGTGCTTTGTTAATAATTATATCGCTCGAAGAGGAGTCGAAAGAGATGAGTTTTTAGTCTGCTCCAGAAGATGTGTAAGCTTTCTGCTGTCCTGATTTCAATGGGGAGCTCATTCCACCATTTAGGGGCCAAGATAGCAAACCCACGTGTTTTTGCTGATGGGAACTTGGGTCCCCCTCGCAGTGCGGGTGCAGCGAGCTGTTTGGCTGATGCAGAGCGGAGTGCACGTGCTGGGGTGTACAGTTTAACCATGTCCTGGATGTAGGAAGGGCCAGATCCATTCGCAGCATGGTACGCAAGTACCAGTGTCTTGAAGTGGATTCTAGCAGTTACCGGAAGCCAGTGAAGGGAGCGGAGGAGCGGCGTGGTGTGGGAGAATTTAGGAAGGTTGAAGACCAGCCAAGCCGCTGCATTCTGGATGAGCTGCAGAGGTCGGATGGCACATGCAGGTAGACCAGCCAGGAGGGAGTTGCAGTAGTCTCGGCGTGTTTTTCATACATTAGCCACATTGTTATATACACTGAACAAAAATATAACCGCAACACTTTAGTTTTTGCCATTTTCCCATTTTTCATGAGATGAACTCAAAGATCGAAAACATTTTCTATATACACAAAATAACCATTTCTCTCAAATCTGAAAAAATCTGTGATAGTGAGCACTTCTAACAATAACATACGCCTGCCCATACCATAACCCCACCACCACCATAGGCCACTCGATTCACAACATTACCCTAACCCTCACACCAGATACTGACTGCTTTTTGGACCCCCCCAGACCCCCCCAATAAAGCAAAAATGCACGTTTCAGAGTGGCCTTTTATTGTGGCCAGCCTAAGGCACACCTGTGCAATAATCATGCTGTCTAATCAGCATCTTGATATGCCACACCTGTGAGGTGGGATGGATTATCTCGGCAAAGGAGAAGTGCTCACTATCACAGATTTTTTCAGATTTGTGAACAATATTTGAGAGAAATGGTTATTTTGTGTTTATAGAAAATGTTTTAGATCTTTGAGTTCATCTCATGAAAAATGGGAGCAAAAACAAAAGTGTTGCGTTTATATTTTTGTTCAGTGTACGCATCCATTTAATTAAATATCCCTAAACAATGTCGATCAGCCTTGTAGATAAAAACCAACCATTGGTCAAACTTATTTTCTCCCACTTGAAGCACATACTACGTTTTAACAGGAACATAAAAGTTACACACGCGTGCATTGCTCTGATTTACTGTTTTCCTTTGTGGTTGGACCAAATTTAGAAAATCGGAAGTTATAATGGCGCAAATTCCAGTTTAAAGCAGAATGAATTGAATCATACATCGTCACGCAGTCTAATATTGCAGGATTTGGGTAAAAAGTTTAAAGTTTGGAAGAAAATATCCGAATTAGATGTCTGAAAGTGTGTTCTTCTCACACTTCAATGTTATCCTGACTCTCTGAGCATTGTAGTGATTTGAAGGAAAATCCGTTACATAATACTCACAATATTACACTCTACCTTGAGCAAACGTTGTGATTGCGCAACCGTTGTGAAAGACATTATCTATGTCTGATGCATTTAAAAAGCAGAACCATGGTGACTCACTGAGGTATCTTGATTATGAACATACAGAGCTGTGTATTACAGTATCTCTTCTCAGATATTCACACGTCTGTGTATACTTATCTTGTCTTCATTTTAATTTTTTCATCTACTTCCAACTCACTCTGACTAAGTGGCTGTCTCTGTGATTTCCTGCACACAGTTATTTTATCAAGAAAAATCCTGTCCACTCATAATACAAATGCAAAAACACACTTGAAGAACTGGTATGGACAAACACACACAGTGACCTCTGTATTCTAATGTGTACCCATGTATAAGATACAAAGATTCAAAGGCTGTGTTGTCATCTGTACCATGGTATTTTTACATACCATGTAAAAATAAAAACTGTAAGAAAGCAAGTTCAGATCCAGCCAAATCCGCCAAAATATATACTCAATCTAAACGTAGTTATCCCTGTGTACTCCTCAACACTTAACATGGAGTGTCTTTAAATCTCCATGGAAGGAGTTTTTCAAAAGGTGAACTATCTTCCCCAGTACGTGTAGACGAATCAGAGGAAGATCGTTTAAAAAAACAAAACCATGACTCTTTTCTCATGATGACGTAATTTGTTTACTTAGTCCGCATTGGACCCATCTAGTGTTTCCTCCCACACACACGGACTCTAAGAAGTTGCATATCTTATTTCACGTATTTTCAAGTAATCTGCTCTCCTCTCTTTATCTCTGTCTCCGCCTCTCGAAGGTCTGACGTGTTCTGCCTGTGTGCGTTACCAAAGTGCTTCCTCTGATCAGGACTCTTTTAAATTGATAACGTCTACGTCGCATGTCCTACATTTGTCTGAAAATAGGTTGCAAAGAAAGTTAGTTTTATTCTCTATTCACATGCCGTCACATAGGTTTGAGTACACAAAAATCTATTCAAGCCAAGGAAGGCCGAGAAGTATATCGCTTCCCCCTTTTAAAAAAAAAAACCGTCCTAAATACATTTTCCTTGAGAAAGTGATTCTCTCATTACAAATATTTCATATTTACAGATATTATAAGATTTCAAAACAACCTGTTTAAAGCCAGATGCAACAACCTTAGAGTCAAATTTGAGATTTGACGTGTGAGCTGTTTTATTCAAGCTTTTATATTTATTCCAGAATCATTTTGGATGTACCCACCGAGTGAGCGTTTTACATGGAGGGTTCATCGACTAAAAGGCCTAAAATATCCCATAAAATCCCATTTGGTTTGAAATTCAACTCGTTTATTGTTATTTTTATAGTTTGTGATGTCTCTCTCTCTGCGTTTCAAAAGTCCCAAGGAGTTTGGTTAATCATCTCGTGACACCGAAGCAAAGCAGCAGACTTATTATATAATAAACACAAATAGACCTGTTGTGATAAATATCATCATATATCATTTCATATTTCCCAGTTTGCCTTCATTCAAACTCAGATCAGATTCAGATCCAACTTTATTGTCATTACGTAGTACATGTACTAGTGACGAAATGTACGTTTAGGCATCTGACCAGTAGTGCAAAAAAGCAGTGCAGGAGTCTACATAATGAGAATAATTATACATGGAATTATTATAAATAGAATAATTATAAATAGGCTATAAACAGATGAATATATACAGTGTAAACGGCATTGACAGTAAAAGATATAAACAGGTGGGTGGTGGGTATGGGCTTGAGTCTATCTGTCACTGTATGATCTCTTTGTTGTTGTTAGGTTCATATATGATGACTTTTCCTTAATAAAATCATATACTGCATTATTGCGTTAATCAACATTGATCATATTAACCATGAGTCACATGTGTAGCGTGAAATGAATCCGTCATAATGACAAAGCCATGGAAAAAGGCCAGCCCCCCCTTTTTGTTTTTGGTGAAGTCAGATGTTTCTTGCATTAAGACATCCTTGTAGTGCATTATTTTTAGTATTTTCAACAACAACAAAAAAATAGCATTAGTTTTATAGAATGTAAAATATATTATTATATATCCTAAATATATTTTTGCTGCTTTATGGATGTTTTTTTCTTATTATTTAGTCATTGTTTTGGCTCTACTGCACACATCCTCTTTGGTTCTCTCCTTTTCTCACACTCTGATAGTCAATAAGCTCAGAGGGGACACGCGTTCATGCATTTTGCTTAATATGTCACCAAGGGCAGGACTTTTACTTATAAATAAGTGTCTATTATATTCAAGCCTTTGCCAAACAAGTTTACACAACACTCAATAAGACTATCGCCGTGAGGGATAAGTCTCCTGGAAAGCAGTACAACTTGCCTTGCCTTACTGGAAAGGGAAAGACCACTCCTACAGAGCAGCAGGAGTAAGGAGGAAACTACGGTTGAAAATAGAAGCGTCCAAAGAAAAGTCTGTGTTGTGTTTGCTCCAGATAAACAACTAACTCAGTGTTAGGAGGAAGTATTAAATAAAAAGGGGCGAGGACAAGCAGACTCCCCTGCAGGCAGAAGCCATGAGGGCAGTGTTTGTGTAGTTACTCCGTCTGCCAGAGGGGGGAGACAACAACTCTCCAACTTGAATAAAGCAATAAAACTAAACCCAGATGCTCCCCTGAGACTTTAAACAATTGTGGAAACATTTAAAGGGTTTTCCTGTCTCACCCCGGGACTGTAAATATTAGAGTAAACAGTTGAACAACATTGCACATAGAACAAATATGTTAAGTAAACAGAGTTCATGCATTTCTTCTGCATTTGTCATCTCATCTATTTTGGAAAAGGCATCATTGTTAGTACTGCAGTATAAGTTCATTATCCATCTACATGTAACATACTTGCAGTGGTAAAAAGAGCTCCTTGCACACATAAGAGATATGCAAAGTTCCTAATGATTGGCCCAAATTATTGTTTTTGAGTCGTTTAATAGTTTGAGGTCTCGTAATTCTATCTATGTGGTTTTCTTTTGAATTATTTGACCCTGCAAAGCGTCCTCTTAACCCGTTTCCTGCCTTTCCAGCTCCCAGTTTTCCCAGAGTCCACTCCTCCTCCGTCAGAAGGAGGCCTGAGGATCGTCGTCCTGTCTCCACATGTCGCTGCCACGGTGAGACACGACGGCTCAATTCACACACACAAAAACAACAGATCTTATCTCACATGTATAGTCCTGTTTTGAGAAGGATTGGTTCCTATGGTGACTTGAAAAAAGACACTCAGAGATATGATGAATGGGCAGAAAGCAAATAGACGGCACCAAACACAAATAAAAAACATTTAAACAATTATACTCGTAGGTGCTTTAAAGAGGACATCAAATGCTCATTGTCAGGTGTATATCAGTATGTAGTGTCTCTACTTTAAAGAGTCCTCTC
>CALSBZ010037239.1:265-13979 GCA_943591055.1 Gobionotothen gibberifrons | reverse complement strand
GTCCTCTCCTGCTGATGTTCAGGTGTATATCAGTATGTAGTGTCTCTGCTGGGACATGTCTCCATGCTTTAATGTTCAAAAAGCTCTTTATTTGTGTCATGCTGCAGCACAGAGAGGCTCCCTCCAGAGGGAACAAAGTGATTTAAACCTTTGCAGACCGTTTACATGCTTAATTAAGTTTCTGTGGCAGCCATATAAGACATACTGTAGTTTACCACGCCTCCTGACATTACTTTTGAAAAATGATGGGATAATCGTTTCTAGTATGACAAGCAGGTGAAAAAACAGGCAGTAACTTGTCTTCCAGAGAATACAAGTGATTCCCGGGAAAATACTGTACGTGCTGCCGAGTGTGAATAATGCAAACAAAGAACACCAATTTGCATGTTATTTCAACATTAGTCAGATATGCATGTCATTTCCTGCTGTTCATTCCTGACACAATACCAACAACACACTCTCTTGTTGTTCAGGGCAGGTCGGTTTCACTTTACCTTGTATTTAAAGGGTTCCTGAAAGCATTGTTTAAGTTATGCTTTGACATAGTTTGTTATCTACCGGTGGTACCAGTTCTGCAAAACACGCTGCACAGTGTGGGCGGTAATCACGGCTGCAGGGAATCTGGAAGGAGCTTTTAAGAAATGCCGAAAGGTAAATTATGACATGATGATTGTTGCTTAACAATGAAACGTGTTTTAGTGGGAAAGCTGGTGTTGTGAAACAGGCCAGTGATGTCATGAGAAAAACTGAAGCGGTTTGTTAAGGAACAATTACGCAGAATTGCCGCAGCCAAATCACTATTTTTTTTATTCAATGATATTAACGAGTTGTTTTATCTTTTAATAATGTCAATGAATACCTTGTAAAAATGCAGACAGTCAATTTGACTCACTAACTACTGTTGCTACAGAGTAACGCTTGTGTGCCAGTGTGCTTGAAGCATGCTGTTGCATCAGGTTACAAAGAACTAGCCAAGATTATCAGATTAGATACACCACATTGATCCCATGCTGGTTAATACTGTTACAGCAGTATGTAAACACGGCATTGCACAATATAAAGAATCATAAACAGTTAATATAGCAATAAACAGAGCAGTATATATATCTAGATAGAGTATCTCTATCAAATACACATTATAAATACAAGTTAGTAAACACTGTATATATGAGTTTATTGAAGCTGAACTCATTTACCTTATAATTGTCTTGGTATGAATGTCTGACTTTAGCTTAATGTCATATTGCTGTAGTGTCTTTACCACGTGTCTCTTGAGATGAAATCATGCTTACCAATAAGACCAACTGTCCAGATATAGTTTTAAAAAATGTCTCTCATCAAAAACTCACCTGGACTTAACTGGTTTCCCGTTTTTGCAGACTTTTATTTTGATTTCTCATATCCCTGTCTGACAGAGATATGAGAAATCAAAACGCAGAAGTCCGTTTTTGCGTGCATATGATACGCCCACGCAAGGGTGTAACTTTGGTTTGAGAAGTGGGGGGGACACAAAACAGGGGGTCATCCGCAATGAAACATTGTTCTCAATTTAATTCCATTTCCTGCCTTTCTACAAATATATTAGGGACTATGGTGTTAACTAATACAAGAAACATGTGTAGTGTATGTAATGAGTGCGCAAACTTATCTAGTATCCTCTCCAGGTGAGCCTGTTTTATTTGTGATGACCTCACATCCTCTAGGGGGGGGGGCTTCTAATCTCCGTTAGCTCCGAGCTAGCACCAGATGCTAACAACAACCCCCGTAACTCTCTCTGTCTCTCTCTGTCTCTCTCTCTCTCTCTCTCTCTCTCTCTCTCTCTCTCTCTCTCTCTCTCTCTCTCTCACACAAAATGCGCTCGTGCCATGCACACACAGACGCTCCTCCGTGAAGATGACCCCTTGCGTAAAAAAGAATGATAAACACATTTGAAAAGTGGGGGGGGGACACAAACGGGATTTTGAAAAGTGGAGGGGACATGTGGGTCCCCAGTGGAAATTACGCCCATGCGCCCACGTTACGTTTGTTATGAACGTATGTCAAATACTTTTTTTTTCTACAATTTTCTCCCACGTTACGTTTGTTATGAACGTATCTTAAATGCGTTTATTTTCTACATATCTTTGCCATTTATTTAACCCTAACCCTAACCCTAACCCTAACCCAATAAGCTGCTGTGTCGTTTATTGCACCGCAAACATTAAAACTGTCATTGGAACGGCGATCAAGCCTGAAGCCACAGAGCTCTCTGTTTTAATGTTTGACGTGCAATATCAGCGTATCATATGCACGCAAAAACGGACTTCTGCGTATCTATTGCACGCCTTTGCAAAGTCGTGTCATGTGTACGCATTCTGGTGAGATCAGGTTGCCTTTGCAGACCCTCTTCATGTCCTCTGTCTGATCCCCTCTTTCACTGCATATAAACAGAGACATCATGTTCCTATCTTGTGTTAGCATGTAAGCTTGACAACGTTAGCTTATTTCACTGTGCAGCAGTAGGCTACAGCTGATGGGAATAACACTAGTTTTTTTAAGGTATGTTTTGGTTATATAGCATCCAGAGGAACCAGGGATGTCTGCATATTACATTTTTTAGATGTAGGCTATGGCAATCCATATCCAAGTCAAACCAAGTCTTTCAAGGATTAAAGTCTAAAGAAAACGTCATTCTCAACTCCTCTGC
The DNA here is from genome assembly GCA_943591055.1 of Gobionotothen gibberifrons. Classification (NCBI taxonomy): domain Eukaryota; kingdom Metazoa; phylum Chordata; class Actinopteri; order Perciformes; family Nototheniidae; genus Gobionotothen; species Gobionotothen gibberifrons. The sequence continues at coordinate 11,293 of CALSBZ010037239.1, read as the reverse complement.
CATTGTAATATTATACAACTGTTTAGTTTTGCTGATATTATTACACTGAGTTAAGGTGGTTCAAATAGGTCAACAAGTAGGGAAGTGGCCTTTTGTTGTGTAGATATGCCCATCGTTTCATGTGCGTGCTTTCTGTAGCAGGAAAGAAAAGATATGATGATAAAGCAGAGAGGAAGCTTAAGCTAGCTTCATGCTAAACTGATTAAATGAGAGCAGACTACTTCCTGTGCCAATGCAGCGCTGCATAGATGAGGCCGATTGCTGATCAGGTGATATATTAGTACTGAATGAGTCCTTTCAGCATACATTCCATTTAGCTTGCTATCAGAATACCACACGGGCACTTTTTAGTAGAAAAAGATGTTTGTGCAACATCAGGTTTCCTTTCCAATGGCATTATAACGGAAATGTTGATTGCACAATGTACTGGCTAAAGAATAATGACACCATCAGCATTTACTTTGGTTTTCTGAAAGTCTTGCTTTCACTGAGCTATTCTATGTGCCACTAGACAAGATCTCTGGGATGTTTTCTAATAAAAAAACAGCCAGTTCTTCAAAGCTGGATGATCTTATGCCCCCATGTGCATATTATTGACATCATAATGATGAGTGGCATTGAAAAGGAACTCTGATGTATGAGAATATTAGTTTTTTTGCCTGATAGTCTGAATAATTCTGCGAAAATTGTTCCTTAAAAGTAGGCTCGGGGGAAATCGGAAAGCAAAAACTGGGCCAACAATAATACCACTTGTAAAAATGCTATGTGGGAAAAAGGTTGAAAACTCAATTGCCACTTAATTTGTTTAAAGTATATGTCAAGATCAATGTAATCATATGTGTTGAGCTGTTAGTAGATAACTGTTGCTGAGGGCCTGATCCAGATCCAGGACTTGTGTCACGTTTCTGTTTTACTAGAAACTTCCATCCCTGCTCAGCATCCCAGAATCCTCCTTTGAAAGGTTTACAATGACATGGGAATCCTGCAGCCCAAGAAGGGGAGGATGGGATGGGAGCTTGGGAAACTGGTGACACTGGGAGGGTTATCTTCTTCCTCACTGCCACCACCAGTAGGGCTTCTCGGAGAGGAATGCGTGGGAAATGAATTCAGAGGTGTTGGGACTTGACTTGGTGCACAAAGACAAAATGCTGTTGTTGTTGTAGCTTGTTTTAGACCTTTGACCCGGTTTGAGCATGATCTGCTTCCTGGCCTTGACTTGTTGCCCTGGCAGAGACGAACATGTGTTTTTGTTTCATCACAGCCCGTGGATAGAGTTTCCATGTCAAAGCTTTAGACACTCTCTATGTGGTCGTTCTTAAAACTAACAATAACTTCCTGATTTCTGCAGGCCCGAGGGGAATAACTGTTGTCTTTCACAAGGGGGGGGGGGGGTGTTTAAATGTTGCATTCAATTTGATTCATATGCATGTTCGGGTGTGGAGACGTGAGCTTTCTGCTTTTTCTCACTGACCATCTGAGCTTACAGACATTTTTCTAGGAGGTGCCGTAAATTCAACTGACCTTTCACCTCGTCTTTGTCAACAAGCTTTCCTGCAGTTTCACCCATGTTTTCCATTTCTTGGTGCCTCAACCTTTTCTCTCCAGTAGACTTGCGAACAAAGGGCGTCGGCTCAGAAGGTGATTGAATAATTCTGCCTGCTTACTCAAGGTTATCACTGTTCCATTTGTCTTCCACATGGGTGGACTTTCACTTCACTGTCTGTGGTAATCTGTTTTACTTGGAGATGCAGAGTTTCAGGTTGAAGAAACAGAGGAGTGATGAAGTACATTTGTTCTTGGCTGCGGACCCGAGAAAAGATCTCACCCTGAGCTCGATATCTGTTCAGGTCTTTCTCTGGCCGCACTCGTCTGTTTTACTTGGAACGGTAGAGTTTCAGGTTAAGGAGAGAGAGGAGTGATGAAGTCAATTTGTTCTTGGCTGCGGACCCGAGAAAACATCTTACCCTGAGCTTGATTTCCGTTGGGGCCTTTTCTCTGGCTTCACTCGGGTGTCTGAGGATCACATGAGCCGTAGCAAACGTTTTGTGAAGTACTCAACTTTTGGCTATGCTCAGGCTGAAAGGTCAAGGACTCAAAGGCTTCCAGCTGCGTTCCCTTGTGTTTAAAGACCATACATGGGGCAGAGGTTATCTTCATACTGGGCTGCTGTTGGCAGAAGATAGACCTCCTCTGGAGTTCCTGCTGATCAGAGACCTTCAGATTATTTCTGTGCATACTGGAGATGTCCTCACCCTAATGCAAGATGTAACGTCTCTCTGTTAAACTCATCATTTGGGTGGCTTTTGCCGATATTTCTGGAAAATAAGAGCGTGAAACAAATGTTCTACTTTATAGTTATCTCAGATGTGCAATCAGATAAGGTTTACAAGAAACACCAGCCGTAAGCCAGCCGGCGGAAGTACCTGTCTTAACAGAGTGGATATTAACCATGACATCCACCCTGTTAACCCTGAAGACACTTCGTCCAGCTTTTATCTGTTTAGTCTGAGTCTTACCAGTCCCTGGGGTGGGATGAATATGCTCTGCTTTCCCTTTTTTTTTGTATCTATCTATATGAATGGGACAAAACATGTAAAATGCAGAACAGTAATATACAAAGATCAGGAATGAGTGCTTCGACTGGATAACACATGAAGTAAAGCTTCACTGTGTGCACGCTTGAAGCCAAAAGTATGTGCTAAACATCTCAGCCTCCTGTGAGAAAGTATGGATGACAGCGAGAAATCTCTGAACAGCTTTGAGTTATAGCAGCAGGTACAACTTTACATTGAGTGTTACTGGAGTCACAGGTCTGCTTGACAAAGTGAGAACACTGGTCTGATTGTTAATCTGTCTGAGAGGCTAAGCATCGTCTTCCTCTGATGCCGCACCGCTCAGATTCCTGCTGCATCCAACACTCACAATAAACAAGCCATGATTTCAATAACAAAAAAGAATTACCTGGAAGATGTCTCGTTTTTATAAGGATAGTTGAATAATGCCATGTTTATAATTTGAATAGTACATGTTATTCAAACATTTACATACTCAGCTTTTGACTGACTTTGGAACGGCATCTGTGGAAGCCACATTTATGCAGCAACATGAAAGTAATCATCTTGGTATTTTACATGTTATGAGCCAACTCTGCTAATTAAAATAACAGCACACATACTGGAGAAGCACAATGACATGTAGACAGAAACCACATTTCATTTATTATAAATGAGAATGAGCTCTTCCCTAATTTCTTTGCTCTGTAGCAACAAGGAAATACTTTGACACAACATCAACAATATATTGAGAGTATCGTATTGCGCGTAAATGAATCATAGGTTCAAAGCAACGCGTCTGTGTTTCCCATAATTGCAGGGATAGCTTTAAAGGGCCCATGTCATGGCCATTTCTCACAAACCGACTCACAGCCTCGCCGTGTCCCGCCGTCGGGAGGAGAAATCGGCAGAGCTGCAGCTGAGAAAAGATTGAGTGTGTGTGTGAGGAAGTCCACGGATTGGTCAATTTGGACCAATCCACGGAGGTAACGTAACGGCTCCACGGATTGGTCCATTTTGACGAATCCACGGAGGGGTCGTCGTTACGTCACTTGGTTCCCGGAAGAAAAAAATTGAAAAGAAAATGTCCAACGAGGCGTTCTGGGGCAGGTATTTTCTGTGTTAGAGTTTTACTCGCTACAGGGTGTACTTTGAGGGTTTGTGACTCTGCAGACCGTTTACATGCAGAAACACCTTCATAACACACAAGGGGACGGGTAATAACCTGAAAAGCATGACATGGGACCTTTAAATTACGACAGGAAATTGCCCCACTATCAATCCTTATCATAAAACGTATCTTGCTGGTAGCTAAAGTTAGGCTGTTGAGTAGATACAGAGGGCCATCAGACCCTTCAATTACACTTTGATCCTCTGCATTGTTAACTGACTAAGCCAATATTAAATTGAATATAGTCTGAATGGAGGAGAAAAAGGGAAGATAAATTATCATAAAAGGTAATGATCTCACACCATTGAATCCAAGACAAGTTAGATTTAATCAAACTCACATTCACACATATACATCTTAGATCAAAGCTAAATAACTAGGGCCGGGACTTTAACGCGTTAATTAAGATTAATTAATTACACAAAAATGAACGCGTTAAAAGCATTAACGCATTTTAATCGCACTTATTTTTGCACCGCGGAACGTTTCTCACTGGATGAGTTTCAGGCGTACCGATTATACTGGAGCACCAACTAACGTGCATGACTTCAGACAATTTCGATTAATTAATTACAAAGCCTCTAATTAATTAGATACATTTTTTTAATCGAGTCCCGGCCCTATAAATAACGCATTAATCATCTCAAGCTATAAAGCATAGGGATTAAGGGATACATGGTCACAAAACAAACAGAATAGACGCTTTGATTTATAACAAAGTGAAGTTTTCGTGCACCTAGTCACGAGGTCATGTCCTCCCCACGTCTCGAAAACCTGTTTTAATCTTGCGAGCTGTCTGGACTTGTAGCTGCAGTCGCGCAGGAGTTTGAAGCATGCAGAGTTTGAGGCATGCAGAGTTGAGTGAGAGTCCCAAAGCTATCCCCCCTTCTCCTCCCTTAGGACTTAACATTCCTTGCAACCCCATTGACTTTTCCTTACATAGTAGAACAAAATGACAGCAGCACTATATCCATCTACTCAATGCGTACACGTACATTCATCAACAATTCCCAGGGAGCCACATCTGCTTACTCTAAGGACAAAGTTCCTAAAATGTCCTTTTTAGCATTTTAGCATCTGCGAAGAACGCGCGCAATATTGAACAGAGAGCAAAGAGCGGAAGTGTTTGAAAGCTGTCATTCAGCTTCTGGGATTTACTGAGCCCTCAAGAGTAGAACAACGGTTATTCTCACAGTTTGTGCCAGGAAGTTGGATTATGCATTGAAGGAATATGAAATGTACCATTGGCTGCCTGTCAAAAGTCAAATCAGTGTTAGCAATCAGTAACAGAATGTTTTCATAAGGATCCAGCAAGGGCTTGTCAGGGCTTAGCACAGCGCGCAGACTTTGACTGAGTTTCATCTCTTAAAGACACCACCTTTGTAGTTTAGTCCTATATTGCTGTTAAGAAACTGTCTTTTGGTATTGTGTATTTCAAATGTAACAAGCTGGCTTTACTCCTTGTTAGGACCACTGATCCAGCATTGGAAAAGCAGCTGTTGACTCACCTCCTCAGGCTACAGTGTAAGGCGGAGCTACAAGCACAGGGGCTGAACTGCAACAACACTCAAAGAAACCGTGAAGCATTTTTGCTCTGCACTCTGAGAGAATCACTCCAAGGCTCAGGAGATCCTAACACCAAAGACTTTTGAAAACGGAAAAACACACGAGGACATTTAAAACCTAAAAGAGGAGTAAAACAGGAAGGCATTGGAAAAACTTGTTTGGCAAGTTTGTTTTGTGGGTGAGACTTCAAGTTTGCAGGGATTTCCTTGTCAGATTAAAAGAGAACACTTTGCTCTAACACAGGAAAGAGTATTTCACTGTTAAAATGGCAAACACCACTGTACTTTCCACTGTACTTACCACTGTGTCTACCACTGTGTCTCCCTACCAAAGTATTGAGGACTGCCTTGCCACAAACAAGGCTCTGTATAAATTCTATGCAGCTGTCATAATTATGATTTGCATCCTGGCATTGCCTCTGAACGCATCTGTCCTCCACCTCTTCATATTCAAGCTGAAATTCTGGAAATCCAACACCAACAACGTCTTCCTCTTCAACCTGGTGTTGGCTGACATTCTCCTGCTCTTCTGTTTGCCCATAAAGGCATACAACTTCATTCAAGGAGAGAGGAGGAGTGATAACGACACCGTGTGCAAAGCCATGCTGTTCATGTTGTTTTTAAACCGAGGGGCCAGCATTGCCTTCCTGACGGTCACTTCCATTGATCGATATTTTAACGTGGTGCACCCAGGTCGAAAGAATCTTTTAAGAGCGCTAAAGAAATCTCCTCATATCTCTATCCTCATCTGGTTGCTTCTCCTGCCTCTCACCATCCCCACCATGCTCAAAAACTTTGATTGCTGCAACAGCCATGGCAAAAACCCAGAAGATGCTCCAGAAGATATATTGATTAAGGTAAGGTTTACTCACTTAATAAGTCATTATTGTAAATCGTCAGTATACAACGCTTTTAACAAGTTAGTTTTCTATTGGTAGGTTTTCAGTATCCGTCCCAAAAATGTGGTTAAACTGCATGAGATGAGTGAAACGGAGTAATTCATCCCAAACGGTTAAGATTTACTTGGTAATGTTTTTGTTTTGGGTGTGTTTCATTCACGTGTTTCTCACACTCAAATGTGGCAACGCTGTGCTGAGTGTGCACATTTGGATAACGACACACCAAGAGCTGCTTCATTTGTGCAACACACAGTTCACACAAAGTGCAGAACAGTTCTGTGGAAACATCCTCTCAACCTAAAGTAACAAAGATGATAATTGTATCAATGTGAGTACGGTGTTGAGAGGCCTAATCAGGAATGCCGTATGTGGGTCCAGTTGTAGGGAGTATTATCACTCAACAGCACCACTTAGATAAAGTCTGTTTCCAGAGCTATTTTTGCACATAGTGTTGCTACAATTAAGATATGTTAAACCTGGAGTGTGTCAAACTGCACCTAATATCACAGGGACAGCTAAAACCAAATTGATACTGTCAGTGTCATAAAGACATGATGTTTATGGACAGTTACCAAAAAAAGTATTTGAATCTGTTTTATCAAACTCAGACCCAAACGCCCAAAATGTTGCGTTCAATATGATAAACAGTACATTTAGAAAAAGAAGGACATCTCAATATTTGTGAGGTTGGAAAAAGCTTCTTGAGACTTTTACTATTATTTTAACAATTCATCAAACATACTACCAACTACTAATGTCTGGTCTAGCGCTTTTTACTTTACTACATATACAGTATTTTACATTTACTTGTTACTTTACAGAATAAGATTTTACATAGGGCGACTGTGGCTGCGAAGGAGTGCGATCGTCTTTCAACCAGAAGGTTGTGGGTTCGATGTATCCTTGGGCAAGATACTTAACCCTGAGTTGCACTAACGGTGTGTGAATGTGTGTGAATGTTAGGTCCTAGAGTTAGGTACACTGCTCTGTATGAATGGGTGTGAATGGCTGAACGATATGTAGTATGTAAAGCGCTTTGAGGGGTCTGAAAGACGGGATAAAGCGCTATATAAGTACAGTCCATTTACATTAAATAAATATTTAGAATAGTGGTTAAACTTCTGACCGATGCTGTCCTGATACTGACACAATTGACACAAGGGCCAAGTATTAACGAGAATTTGTTGTTTTGTTTTAAAAGACGATTAACTTGATATTTTCTTCTGATTGAAGGATGTGGTGGACAGTTTGCGAGAGGTGGTCTTCTTCACCCAGATCCTCATCCCCTTCGTCATCCTGGTCTACTGCACCGTGCACATCGTCAACCGGCTCAGGAAAAAGACCGTGGGCGACAGGACGAAGCTGAAGCGAGCGGTGTTCCTGGTGACCTCCGTCATGGTGGTGTTCTCCCTCTGCTTCCTCCCCTGCACCATTGCCAGGATGATTCTGCTGATTGCCCGCGTCCAAGAATGGCCTCTGCCCCAGCAGGATAAAGCAGCGGTGCTCTTCGACGGCCTCATGGTGCTCTCCTACATAGACTGTCTTCTGGATCCGCTGGTGTACTGCTTCTGCAGCACCAAGTTCAAAGGGCTTTACTGCTCTACTTACTTCCCGTTCTTAGTGAAGGACGGTCAAGTGCCGATAGAAAGCTCATCGGCGGGACACACACTCCCACATGCACGCAATACTGTCATTTGAAAACCATTTCAAACCAGGCTGTTTCTCTGTGTCAAGCAACCTAAACAGATTACTACCTGAAACTGACAGTGTGCCACACCCCCCAAACAAGTGCTTACTTTGAAAGGGGACTCTGAAGGCAAGTGAAGTTATTTAACTTTCTATAGATGCTCGAATAGAAGTATATACATATGTAAATAGAAAGATCTTGTTCTACCAGAGTGTGTGTTTTTATTAGCATTGTAGATGTGCTATAGTAGTGATTCAATAGAATATTAATGTTGGTGGATTTTATTTTTGTGAAACATGAGGTTCTTTTTAAGGGGAATGCCCGTCTGCCAAAAATATGCACATCTGTTTTTCAGTTTCTCTTGGACAGCAAGTACTTTTGACTTCAAACAATCCTTTCAAATGCTCTACGAAGAATGTGATCTTTCAAATCATATTAACCTCAGACGACTTTTGACTTAGCTTCCACTGTGTAACAAGATTTAGTGATTGAAGCCATCAATTAAAGCACAGAAAATATAAACATGTCTTGGGACAAACATTTTCTATGAAGCTGCAAATGGTAAGAAATGTCCAAACTAAGGAAATGTAAGAGGGGGAATGAAATGTATGTAACTGAAGCATATAGTCATTGAGGTCATTGCCCTATTACATAAGACTTAAACCTGAAGGCCCATACAGGAAGCTGATCCTTAATGTTGATGTATGATGGAATATCACTTGATATGCTGTATGTAGAGAGAGAGAGGGGTTTATATGCTACTGTACATTTTTTTCTAATAATAAAAAGACACTTAACTGTCCCTCATTATGTTCACTATTTACTGCATATGTGAAGATCAAGTTTGGTTTCTAAAAAAGAACATTCCCATACAACTACATATGGGAATACAGGGAAGCCGATTTTATGTTGGATACATTTGAGGAGTTCTTTTCCAAAACGCTATATATCCATTTGAATAGTTTTCAGAAAAATGACATTTTTTACCTAGACCCACACAATTTGTTAATATTACATTTATATATATATATAGGATATATAGCGATTTGGCATGAAACGTTGATAGAGCAGTGAATAGGTTCAGTACACAGCAAAATGACACAACAAACTCAATTTTCAATTTGGCTTTTATAGCGTTTTGGAAAAGAACTCCTCATTTATTTGTTGATGTTTCACAAATCAATTTCTAAAGAAATCTGCAGCAGTCTGCGTAAGGCAGGGGTCAACACACACAAGACTTCCACCCAGGAGACATGTATTTGTTTGAAATGTGAAACCAAAAGTCTACGTTGATTCATTTTAAATGACAAAAAACACCCTTAGTTAAGTCAAACCAGAACTGAACATGAGCTAATAGTAGCTTTTGTTCAATGTTTCGATATCGATTGAATCCAGAGTAAAACATGTTTCCCTCTAAATGGAAATGAGAATACAGTTTGGTTTCATGGGAAAAGCATTCTTTAAGAGTCAGGGTTGGAAAATCCCACTTTGACAACAAGGAAAATCACATGCCTCACAGGAATGAATCATCACTCCTGCCTTTGACAAGACTAAACAATACTCTGCCTTAATTACAGAAACTCCACTGTCCATGTTCTGTAGAAGTCATCCTCACCTGTATGACCTCATTAACAGTAACAGTGCAGTGAGTAAGGGTATGTCTGTCTGGGTATACTGTAGATAAAGGCCTTACTCATTAAGTATTCCATCAGGTTCAATGTCATGTCAATGTACTAATCATTATCTTAAAGATGCATCATTGTGTATCATAAAACAAGTCATTGCTTTGTATCCGTGACACGTTGTGTGAATAGGTGAAACAATACAATGACACATTTGTGCCGTGGAATATTATGCAAGCTTATGCAAAAGTGGAATTTAGTCATAAAGTCTCATTTATGACAAAAGGTGGGAACACAACTGAGGAAGAAGAAGCTACTTTGCCGTACACATGCCTATATGATTTAAAAAAAAAACAGCACTGATGCGTATTAAATAATATACTGTGTACACAACTATTGGCTCCTCAAATGTCACATCTGCATAACTGACAACGTGTAACTCTGTATGTTAATAAGATCTGCAAATATGTACCGAGTAAAGAGAGGCACACGTGTCCTAAAGTCACATGGTGTACATGACCTTAAATAACACAATGTTTACAAGCTAACAACAATTCAAAAAACGCTATTTCTGCCACCCTAATGTTTTTTGTATACTAGGGGAGTATGAACAAATTGTTGTTTCAATGGGGAAAGTATATCATTAATGCGCCATGGGGCTGGGTTTCTCTCTGTATCGCTATTTTAGTAGACCTCAACAATGGAATTATGATCAGTAGAAATGGCCATGACATGGGACCTTTAAAAACAGATGGATGTCAAATAAATGCATTTTAAGCTAGTAATCTAACGACATACGTCAGGTGATAATACAGCACTGTCACAGGAAAATTCCCACCAGTTCAGATATGAGTCAACATGCATTTGAGCAATCTTGAAACTTCTGTCTTGGGATAAAGAGTGGGTGTTGTTTTGAGTACTGACTGTATTGTGTTGGAAAAAATAAGCAAGTCATAAAAGGGTAAAAATACCTCCGGAAGTTTCTGTTCCTAAATATTGCGAAAGAGGTAAATGGTTGACACATGATCATACAATCTTTAAGGTGAATGCAGTAATGTGAAAACAGCACGTCGGCCTTATGACTAATCCCAGAGGATGAACAAGGATGATCTAACATTAGTGCATTTTAAGCTCATGGCTCAAACATATTTCCTATCAGATTTATTCTTGGCTTAGTCATTACAACTACCTGCTGTTTTATCACTGAAGTCTATTGCTTTCTGCTTTGACAAACGAGCAGGAAATAAAAATAAAAATAAATACTAAAGGGTCAGGACATCAAAGTAAACATGTAGCTAGATTTTTATTACGTAACAGTACTTATTAAATATACTGGATACAAGATTGTGATCCAACACATTGTATGTGGGGCTAAGGGGACGGGACATCTTTAAGCAGTTGACCAATCACAACAGAGGTGGCCAGCTAACCAATCAGAGCAGACTGGGCTCTGGTTTCAGACAGAGGGTGAAAAGAGGTGCTGCTACTCTTTAAAGTAGAGACACTACATACTGATATACACCTGATCATCA
>CALSBZ010037232.1:142491-167181 GCA_943591055.1 Gobionotothen gibberifrons | reverse complement strand
TATTACAATGCATTCATGTGATGACTTTCAAAGAGTAAAGCAAGCACAGCTGAATAAAGTATGATTTTATCTTTTACGAAACGTTTTTTTTTCATATGGAATGCAGTTGGAGGTCAACCAATAACAGAGCTTGAGAACTAATCACGGGGTTTGTCAAACAGAGCACATGATGTAGTCCTAAACGATAGCTGGGGATTCTGGGTAGTGTAGTGTCTTCTGCCATCCTGAACTCCGGAAAAATATTTGTTTCTCCGAATCGAAGGGGAAAAATACAAAAGCATTGCACACAATTTAAACCAATCAATGTTGTGTAATTAACAACGATAATCTGGTGTTTTTTAGTCGATGAGTAGTGCAGATATCACTTTCAAATCAATCGACAGTAAGGGGAATACTTACTTCCGGGTGTAAAATTCTCCGTTATCAAATGGGAATGGACGCTCACATTGCCTTTAAGCAGATGTGAATACATTGCAATCCGTTGAAAGCTATTTGCGTCCCTTTATGAAGCTGAAGGAATTTAGGAGCGTCACAACTGCACGCCACGGGACCCTGACCAAAGGTTTATCAGAGTATTCTGCACTTGGGTCCTGCTTCCTGCACTCAACCGTAACAAGTTCAGAAAAGAAACATTTCTGCCAGTAAAAGAAAGTGTATCAATAGAGCACATATCAACAAGGCAATTCAAAAGGCTTTACAAAAACATTAAAATACTTACGACAAAGTGCAAAAGAAACATTTAAAAAACACTTTTGAATACATTGAGAAAACATTTTTTTTAAAGTGTGAGACACCGCTTTGTTAAACTCAGCTTCGTTTGACGCTTGAGTGCGTTTCTCCTTGTCTCCAGCTGGCGCACTATCTCTTCCACATCTTTTTTAGCAGTCACAGGAGCCCATCCCCTCCAGGTGCTGTGCACTTCCTTGAATTCCTTAATGAGCATTTCTAAATGTTTAAGCTGCTTTTCGTAATTCTCATAGCTCACTAGGACAATTTGTGTTGCTTCTGCGTCCTCATAGACCTTTTCAGGTTGCCCGATGATAAACATCACTTTCCTTTCTCCATGCCTAGACCAATGGTTTGCTTTAATCACTTCACTGACCTCTTCAAGCCTTTGGCTGGTCTCTCCATCCGTCTTTTCCACGTCTGCCCTCAGCTCTTCTGATACTTGGTCCTCGTCGCTATCAGCGTTCAGAATTAATTGCATCAGGTATTCACTGTTGGCCTCTGTGACTTTGGTGGCGGCCTTGTGGACTTCACTATATTCTTTCATCAACTCCTCCTCTAACATAGTGTTCACCATCTTTGTTACTGAGTTCACCTTACGACCTAGAGCCACCTTCACCCTCGTCCACAGGGCTTTCAGATGCTTCACTGTTTCCTCCCCCTTAATCATCTCTCTGAATGTAAGGTTGAGTTTAGCTCAATCTGTCTTATCCTGGCTAGTGTGTGTGTAATGTATTCTGTCAACATGGCTGTAAAATTCACAACTTCAATTTTTCTTTTAGGGATTGAAAGAAACCTTCCGCCCAAACTTGGATGTTCAATCTGACCATTGATTGATAGTTTTAGAATTAACCTGCTCCATATCTGGGGAGAAGATACTGTTTGTTGAATGTTGATATGTTTCTAATATTGATTGAGTTATAACAGGTAACACAGATGCAGAATCAGTGGCCAAGGGGCTACTGTGAGAGATGTAATTCCAGAATGGAATACCGAAGAAGTTGACCTGTGATAATGAAACAATTTTGTTTGCAGACGTGCAAGCTATCTGCTGTCCTGAGTTCAATGGGGAGCTCATTCCACCATTTGGGGGCCAGGATAGCAAACCCATGTGTTTTTGCTGATGGGAACTTTGGTCCCCCTCGCAGTGCGGGTGCAGCGAGCCGTTTGGCCGATGCAGAGCGAAGTGCACGTGCTGGGGTGTACGGTTTAACCATGTTCTGGATGTAGGAAGGGCCAGATCCATTCGCAGCATGGTACGCAAGTACCAGTGTCTTGAAGTGGATTCTAGCAGTTACCGGAAGCCAGTGAAGGGAGCGGAGGAGCGGTGTGGTGTGGGAACATTTAGGAAGGTTGAAGACCAGCCGAGCCGCTGCATTCTGGATGAGCTGCAGAGGTCGGATGGCACATGCAGGTAGGCCAGCCAGGAGGGAGTTGCAGTAGTCTAGGCGTGAGATGACGAGTGCCTGGACCAGAACCTGCGTGGCTTTCTGGGTCAGCTGGGGACGTATCCTCCTGATGTTGTAGAGAGTGTACCTGCAGCAGCGGGTTGTAGCAGCGATGTTTGCAGTGAAGGACAGTTTGTTATCTAGGATCACACCCAGATTCCTTGCAGTCTGAGTCGGGGAAACAACAGAGGGGCCGATGTTGATTGTTAGGTCAAGAGTGACCCAAGTGGCTCAACCCCAGGTTCTTCGGCCCATACAGAGTGACTCAGAGGACCTCCCATGCAGTTCGCCTCGAAGGAAAGGGGGACAACTGGTACCACTGGAGGCAGTGTGCGGCGGGGGAAACCACCTGGAAGGACCCTGGACGACATCAGGAAGGACGTGGCCCACGCAGAGGAGGTCGACTCGGAAGCAGCCATCAGCGGACTGGAGGAGAAGGACATCGAGGACATCCCTAGAGCAGACGGCCCAGAAGCCGCCGTCAGCGGGCTGGGGGACAACGACGAGGACTGCACGGGGAAGCAGAGGAATCTACTTCTCTCTGATCAGTTCCACCATTGAAGGGAAAGCCGCATCTTCCCCTCCCTATCAGATAACCTTGTTGTCGTATTCCTTTGAGGGGGAGGAGGACCCTGATGATTCACCACATAAGGATACTGCTAGTTCCTTCACTGCCATGGAAAGTTGTGTTCTGTTCCCATGAAGGTTTCAAGTACTCTAGGTCTCAGTTTCTGATGGATCTATACAATGACGAAGGACGGACACAGTGAAAGAAGGACAGTGATTATTTTTCGAATGCCTTGTGTAAATGGATCTCTTGATTTGAGATCCAAAGGGTGAATTATAGCACCTATGTTCAGTTTTTAGCTATGTTGTTATAAAGCTTAAAACAGTATAAATCTAATGAAATGTAAACTGAGGGATTCATTCAGGGAGATAGACATGTGACATGTTGTGTGGGGTGCTACAGGGTCAAAAGTGTGTGTGCTCATTGGAGCAGCTATATGCTGGATGATTGATTGCTACTGTTTTACTGTTGGGGATTGTAAGTGATGTAACTTCTCATTGTTTGATTGTTGTACAACGAAATAATAACTGATCAAGTATACCTGTGAGGTGCAACATATAGTGAAACATCTGTTATAGAAATTGTGAGATCAAATGTATTTAACATTGTTGGCTGTAAGCTGTATTCTGAAAATGCCATGTCATGTCATGTGGTTTGATTGATTGGGTTAAATCCCCTGGAAGTGGCAACAGATGTTTTGCAAGGGGGTCTTATGACACTACAGGAAGGAAGTGTTAGATAAGGTATTAACCTGTTGTTCTAAGTAGGAATATTACAGGGCAAAGTGGGGTCTCAGCTAACCTAATCAACTGTTGTAATGTAATTGAGTTTTGATGAGAGAGACTGTTTTACTCAGGAACAGGACGTGACCTTTGGGAGAGCCATCACGCTGGCACACACACACACTGTAAAGAAAGAAGGGAGGAGCATCCTCCCTGCATATGTATAAATACTGGGGACATTTCAATGTTAAGTCACTCTTGTTCTGACATGCTGTAGTGATACGTATGGCGGTAGAGCAGGAGTCCGGAGTACTTTGTGCTCTGTATTTTGTATGTATTTCTGTATTGTTGTTTTTACCAGTAAACTCAGCTTGTTGCTTATCCCAGACCCCGGTGTTCGAGTTCTTTCCTTCAAAAGGCTACCCATCAAACGATCGGCGCGGAGCAGATTCAAAACCTTCAACCATCCACTAGGTGGTGCTCCAACACTAGCTAGCTGGATAGCTAGCTGGTTGGCTTCGTTTTCTAGCCAACAGCTTGGTGCCTTTGGCTTAGTTAGCTTCTACTTTACTCCCTGGGTAGCTTTGTTTGCTAACCAATAGCTTGGTGTCTTTGACTTTGATAGCTAGCTTGGGTTTGTTTGCTATCACCCTTCAGTCTGCTAGCTAGCTAGTTATTGTCTTCTTGCTAGTTATCTTTATTTGCTGGCAACCTTCAGTCTGCTGGCTAGCTACTGCTTCGTCTTTGCTATGCTACCGCTAGCTTCTTTGGCTTGATAGTGCCTTGTTACTCACATGATCAAACCACATTAGCTCCGCTAGCTTTGCTAGCCTCGGGCCTTCACTTTTCGCCGACCGTTGCGACCACGGCCAGAACTGGGTCTGGAACCATGGCTGCTGGGAGTCAGCTCAACTCGCGGACCGGCGTTCCTCGGTCCTTGCTAGCTTTGCTAGCCACGGGCCTTCACTTCCCGCCGATCGTTGCGACCACGGGCTATCCTGCTCGTCCGGTCGTCACTGTAGTCTACCTTCCTAGCTGTCTCTCGCCATCGGTTGAAACCTTTATCCCTCCCGATGCGGTTATTTAACAACAGTACTGTCAAGATCAAGATGGACGGAAACAACTCCTAGTTTTGATGATTTAATCAAATCCAAATAGGTTGTTAACCTTAGAAGAAAAAGGACAACAACAATACACCAATTAGGATCACACATATCCTATACACATTAAATCACATTCAATATAATAATCACACTTACTAGCGACCTCTCCTAATTCCCAATCTCAATGATGTTACTTTATTTATCCCCTCTATTTATAACACATCAATAAACCCTGTGAATCTCCACCCAGATTTAAAGTCACACTCACATAAACTGAACCCCATTAATTGAACCCTCATACAACCAGCACAAACAATTTAGAATTTTTTTTGGATGCAAAACAAATGTCTCGAGTCCAGAGATCAATGACAGATTTCTATTGAACTTAATAACAATGTGTACAGAGATTATTAGGAGCTATTAGATGCTGCTCTAATGAAAGCTTTATTAAACTGCATATATGTCACAGCAGTTTGTACACAAAGAGTTCAGCCCAGAGGAGATCATTTCACCATTTTACAGAGAAAATAAACATTTCTGCCAGTAAAAGAAAGTGTATCTATAGAGCACATATCAACAAGGCCATTCAAAGTGCTTTACAAAAACATCTTACGACAAATTCCAAAATATACATTTAAAAACACATTTGAATACATTGAAAAAACCTTTATTAAAAAGTGTGAGACACTTGATTACTGGGAGATTTTGCAGATATATGGATCATTATAACTAAATGCTGCTTCTCCATGTAAAGGCACAACCAAAGATCCAGATGTTAACCAAAGTGTAGCTGCGTCAATACCAACATTTTAACCACGACTAGAAGATATCTCTTGCTTCACTCATGTTATCTCCCCCGAGACCAGAGACATTACAACAGGACAGGAAGGTTTCTCCTCCTACAGAGGACACAGAGACACTGAGGAGTCATCTGACCAGAACCCAAACCCAGCATACAGAGGTTCAGTGAATGTGGTTCTGAAGGAGTGGAGGTGGGTCAGTGTGTCAGAGGAGACTCTGTAGAAGGAGAGAGAGCCAGCATGAACATCCAGATACACTGCTACTCTACGAGAGGGGGAGGCAGGCAGGCCTGTTTTACTTTTATTGTGTATGACACCGTAAGAAACATCAGAGCAGCTCAGACTCCAGGATTGATCATTATATCCTAACAGTGACTCTTTCCCGCCTCCTCTCCTGCTGATTCCTCTGTAAGTCACTGATATATAAACCCATCCGCTCCACACGACCTCCCAGTAACAGCGACCAGTCAGAGCTTCTCCACACATCAGCTGAGCCCAGGAGTCAAACCTCTCTGGATGATCAGAATATCGCTGCTTCTCTCTCACACGTGTCACTTTCCTGTTGTTGTCAGACAGCTTGAGGTCTCTGTGTGCTGTGTTTGTGTCCAGTCTGAGTTCACAGGAATCTGATGGAGAGAAACACAGCATCTGTGTCACGATCTGTCTGTGTTGTGTTTTGTCTTGTCTAGATCTGTTTTTGGTTTTCTGTCTGCGTTGTGTCTTGTCTTGTCTAGATCTGTCTGTGGTTCCCTGTCGTTAGTTTCCCTGGTGTGTCTAATTTACCCGAATGTGTTCACCTGGTGTCCCTGTGTTTTCTCCTCCCTCCTCACCTGTGTCTTGTTTGTATGATTAGTCTTGTGTGTATTTAAGTTCTGGTTTTTCTGGTTCGCTTTGTGTAATGACTTGGTCTGCGTTGAGTGTTCTGTTCAGTCGTTGTTAATAGTATAGCCTTGAAATAAAGGAGTCTTTTTTGTCACTTTAATCTGCATTTGGGTCCTGCTTCCTGCACACACCGTAACATTACGAACCGACCAGAGATATGGGCCCAGCAGATCCGTTTGAGCAGGAACTATTGGATTATACCTTTTCTTTGTCTGACTGCGCTCATCAATGGATGGGAGCAGTCAAGGTTCAGCAGTGAAATGCTGCTCTGGCAGATGCATTCCACCTTACGATGAAGAATCAAGATTTGGTTATGTTCTTACCTGCCTGACTTTTGGATTACCTCGCGGTTAGTTTTCCCGATCCTGATAGACCCAAGTCTCCCGTCTGGCGTCAGCCCCAGCTTCTCACCCAGTGTTTGCTACAGTCCAGGAGCCATTCGCTGGTACTCGTCTGGTTTTTGGAGGTCCACGGAGCCTCCAAACGGCTCCTAAAAGAAAGAGTCGCAAGGCCAGGTTAGCAGCACGAGCCCAAAGGGCCATGGTTCCAGAACCAGTTCAGCCCCCAGCAGCCATGGTTACAGAACCAGTTCAACCCCCAACAGCCATGGTTCCGGCTCCAGAGCCGGCCCATACAGCCATGTTTCCGGCTCCAGAACTGGACCTTACAGACATGTTTCCGGCTCCAGAACCGGATCTTACAGCCATGTTTCCGGCTTCAGTTCCGGTACCCTCAGCCATGATCCAGGCTTCAGTTCCGGTCCCCTCAGCCATGGTTCCGTCTCCAGAACCAGCCCACACAGCCATGGGTCCGTCTCCAGAACCGGCTCCAGCAGCCATGATCCAGGCTTCAGTTCTGGTATCCACAGCCATGGTTCCTGCTCCAGAACCAGCCCATACAACCATGGTGCCGGCCCCAGTTCCAGCCGTGGTTCCGGCTCAAGTACCGGGCCCAGCAGCCATGGTCCCGACTCCAGCACCTCGTCTCCTGTCGGCGTATCGGCCGACGCCAACTCCAGGTCTTGTCCCATTGGAGGTCCCGCCGACTACTCTTCTACCGGGGGTCCTGCCAACCCTATGTCCTGTCCCGTTGGGGGTCCCGCCATCTACTCTTCTGCCGGGGGTCCTGCCAATCCCTTGTCCTGTTCCGTTGGAGGTCCCGCCGACTACTCTTCTACCGGGGGTCCTGCCAGCTCTATGTCCAGTTCAGTTGGAGGCCCCGCCATCATCTGTCTCGCCGGGGGTCCTACCAACACCTGGTCCTCTTCCGTGGGGGATTCTGCCGAGGCCTATCCCACCGGCTCCGGTTCCTGTTCGGCCGACACCGGGCTTTTCACGGCCTCTGGAGCTGTCTGGTCTTCGCCCTTGAGCCCGGCCCCCTGAGAGCCCGGCCCCCTGAGACCTGCAGTCTTCGCCCTCGAGCCCGGCCTCCTGACTTATCCCGGCCGCGGTCCTCGCCCTCATGCTCGGCCCCCTGAGTTCTTGCCCCCGGGCCGTCCGCCCGAGATCCATTCCTGGTCCTCTGCTGTGCCCCTGGGCGGTCAGCTCTGTCCCGTCCTCCTGACCCCCTCCACCCACCCTGGTGGCCTAGTGATGCGTCCCTCCTCCGGACCCCCTCCCCCCACCCTGCTTGAGGTTTTGGACTTTTGTGGTTTTGTTTTGGGACGTCTGGGATCCGTCCCTTGAGGGGGGGGGGGTAATGTCACGATCTCTCTGTGTTGTGTTGTGTCTTGTCTAGATCTGTCTGTGGTTCCCTGTCGTTAGTTTCCCTGGTGTGTCTAATTACCCGATTGTGTTCACCTGGTGTCCCTGTGTTTTCTCCTCCCTCCTCACCTGTGTCTTGTTTGTATGATTAGTCTTGTGTGTATTTAAGTTCTGGTTTTGCTGTCTGTCTTTGTCGGTTTGTCTTGTGTAATGACTTGGTCTGCGGTGAGTGTTCTGTTCAGTCGTTGTTAATAGTATAGCCTTGAAATAAAGGAGTCTTTTTTGTCACTTTAATCTGCATTTGGGTCCTGCTTCCTGCACACACCGTAACAATCTGTTTATCATAAAACACATAAGGCTTTTTTCTTTGTTTTTGCACAGGCGCTGTTTATTATATTTATTTGTATACATGTGATAATATATATATTCTTGTCAGTAATGTTATAATGAATACATATCTCAACTGACTGTTTTGTCATCATAATCAACCTAAATCCACACTTACATTTCCTCAGACCTGGTTTTAACCTGTGCTCTCCACAATGGTCAGTCCTGGAGGAAGAAACAGTCTGAATGATCAAGGACATTTCACACATCAGTTAAAGGACTGTCAACATTTGAAACGTCATATTAAAGGTGGGGTAGGTAATTTTGGAGAAACCAGCTCGAGTGCGTTAGAATTTGAAAATACACAGCCGGAACAAATCTGCCACTTCCTTACAGAGCCCCTCCTCCAACACACACGAACGTGCACATGACCAATGAGGGCACGAGATAAGTTTGTGCACAGATGGAAGGCTGACAGGCAGGTAGGCCATCCAGTTATTTTAGCCGGGCCGGCTCAGATGATTGGTCGTGCTTTTTACAGTACTACGGCTTCCACAGATGATATTTTTTTATGGATTTTTAGTCAAAGTTCAGATATTCATTGATATCGGGATGTTAAGAGCATTCCATGCAATATAACAAAAAGTGTATCTCGAGCCGGTTTCTCAAACTTACCTACCCCACCTTTAAGGCATCATTTTTTTGTTATCAGAGAATACAATAAGCTAAAAGGTGTTTCTCTTGGCAGAAAAGGATGTTTAATGTTATTATTAAAAAGTCTCAATTCATTTGAAGATGGGTTGAATCGGAGCAAGGAGGTTGAAAGGGCCATTGGTCCCCATTGTTACGTTCTTATTGAGGGTTCTAGCGAGATGGTCTCTAGTTTGAATCTTAATTATTGTATTTTATAGGTTGAGGAACAGGTGTTGTCAAGTGTGTTACACATTTGATCACATTTTAGTAAAAAAATGTTTCCCTAAACAACACAAAACCTTCTGGTAGTGCTAGAATTAAAGTAAAAGGATCTCCATGGATGAATCTAATAATCATTCATGTCTGAGCTTAAATTTATCTCAAAATAATCAGTAATTATTGAGATTTAACTATCAGGATGAGCGAGATGGTCTCTAGTTTGAATCTGAATTATTGTATCTTAGGAACAGGTGTTCTCAAGTGTGTTACTAACCGTGTCTCCATGTATGCTAATGTGTTGCGCTTTAAAACAAACTTGTTACTGTTTTATGAAAACTGTTTTGAAATAATCACGTTTTAATAAAATGTATAAACATTAACGTTCCCTTGTTTAATCTGCAATGTTTCTTTTTTTTTGTACTGTTTATTTTCATTTGAACGAATCAAGACAAGACATATCCTGACATAGGTCATTTTCATTGAAATGACAGATGGTTACATGACAAAGCAAAGTATAATTAATAATAAAATAAAAAAAGGAAATCCAGTACAAATTGAAATAATTAAGTAAATAATATAAATAAATACAAACTGGGAAATAAAAATAAATAAAGTAAAATCAAATAAATACTAATGAAAGCATTTTACAAAGGGACTGACATCTTTGGCACAGCAGGATCAGATACACAGGGACTTTTTCCATAGTATTCATCTAAAGTTCGGTTCAGTTTCAACAACCCTCTTCAACCAGCGATACATCCAGATATCTTTGAACACAGTTCCATCTTTGGGTAAAAGAGTACATTTGTATCTGCAGGCTCACCTAAACTATGAACGCGGAAAAATATGGACGCTCACATTGCCTTTAAGGGCAGCCGATACAAATGAATGCCGTGCTTCCATGAGCGTCAAATCCTGCCGCAGATGGGAATACATTGCAATCCGTTGAAAGCTATTTGCGTCCCTTTATGAAGCTGAAGGAATTTAGGAGCGCCACAACTGCACGCCACGGGACCCTGACCAAGCGTCGCTCCTGGACGATTATGGAGTGATCTGGATTTTATGTTCCTGACGGAGACCTGGGCCCACACCGGCAAGTATGTACCGTTTTCTGAACTTCTTCCTCCTGACTGTACTTTCTTTAGCTCCCCCCGTACCACTGGCCGTGGTGGGGGTATAGCTTCAGTGTTTAAAGCTAATCTCCAATGCCGCTTGATTCACACTGTAACCAGCTATTCTAGCTTCGAGTTACAGCTTTTTGAATTGAACCCAGCCTCGCCTATACTCTGCGCAGCCGTGTATCGTCCGCCAAAGTATAATAATGATTTTATAACTGACTTTGCTGACTTTCTGTCCGGGATCATGGTGAAATATGATCGTGTTTTGATCTGCGGAGACTTTAATGGCCATGTGTGCTGTGAGTCTAAACCTCTGGTCAGGGATTTTTTAAACCTCCTCGACTCTTTCGGGCTTATTCAGTCCGTGGCTGGCCCAACACATGATAAAGGACACACCTTAGATTTAGTATTATCGTTTGGATTGTCTATCTCCGTGGATGAAATCTGTGTAGGAACGCGTATCTCAGACCATTTACCGGTTCTGTTTACAACCTTGATCCCTTCTGCAGGAGTCGAATTACGTGCTCCTGCGCGTCGTCTGCGTTCAATTAGCCCCTTGACTGCCTCACAGTTTTCAGATGCCTTTAATACTTATCCGATTTGTAAATTAGAGGTGAACTGTGCTCTTAGTGCGGATGAGCTTATCTCTTTGTTTGATTCGACATGCACACTAATACTGGATTCCGTTGCTCCTTTTACGCTTAGACGCAACAAAGTTCTCTCAGAGTGGCTCAATGATTGTACTCGTGCTTTTAGACGCGCCTGTAGGCGTGCAGAGAGAAAATGGAAAAAGGATAAACTTCATGTCTCCTTAGAAATTCTTCGTGCCTGCCTTTCCGATTATCAGACGGCAGTCAAAGCAGCCAAAACAGAGTATATTTCTCTGTTAATCTCCAAAAACAGCCATAAACCTCAAGTTCTTTTTAATGTCCTCAACTCGTTCATTAATCCTTGTGATGCTTCTCCAATTGTGCCATCAACTACTCTCTGCGAGTCATTTCTTGAATTTTTTATGGAAAAGGTATCTGCCCTCAGGCTGGCCCATACTGGTGTTGCCCCAGATCCTGCTCCCTTTCTGTGCCCTGCTGTTCTCGATCATTTTGAGCCTGTGTCTCTCTCTTTTCTCTCGGATGCGGTCAATCATCTGCGGCCGACGAACTGCAGCTCAGACAGCATTCCCTCTCGCTTTCTCAGAGATGTCTTTGAATCAGTTGGAGCAAGTATTTTATTGCTTGTAAACACTTCTCTTAGCTCAGGATGTGTCCCAGCTGCCTTCAAACATGCCGTGGTTAAGCCACTACTTAAAAAGAAAAATCTTGATCCCTCCATAATGGCAAATTTCAGGCCCCTCTCCCAGCTACCCTTTTTATCTAAAGCCCTGGAGCGAGTAGTCTACGCCCAGCTGCAGTCGTTTTTAATCACGCACGGCATCCACGAAAAGTTTCAGTCTGGCTTTAAACCTATGCACAGCACTGAAACAGCCCTTTCAAGAGTTTTTAACGATCTGCTCCTAGCCGCCGATTCAGGCAGCACAGCTGTCTTGGTGATGTTAGACCTGACAGCTGCCTTTGACACAGTGGACCATAGTATCCTGTTGTCTCGGCTTGAACAGTCCGTAGGCATTACAGGCTCTGCCCTTGCATGGTTCAGGTCTTATTTGACGGACCGTAGCTTCTCAGTGCAGTTAGGTGCCTTCTCCTCTGCCACAGCCCCTCTTACTTGTGGGGTTCCCCAAGGCTCGATTCTGGGCCCCATCCTTTTTCTATTGTACATACTGCCCCTAGGTTCAATTCTCACAAAACACAATATCCCCTTCCATTGTTACGCTGATGATGTACAGATTTATCTGCCTCTCAATCAAAATGCCAACTCACTACAGCAGTTGAAGGACTGCCTAACAGAGATTAAATCCTGGCTGAGCCAAAACTTCCTCACCCTTAATGAGAGCAAGACCGAGGTTATCTTTTTTGGACCCCAACCAACAGTCTCCCCAGTTGACATTCCGGGCTCCCCCAATACAAATATCCTCCCCTCTGTCATGAACCTTGGAGTGACCTTCAATAGCGCCTTTAAATTTGATAAACAGGTCAGCACTGTAGTCAAGACCTGCTTTTTCAAAATACGACTATTGGCTAAGACCAAGTCGTTTTTATCTATTAAAGACCTAGAAAGGGTTATTAACGCCTTTGTTACCTCGAGACTGGATTACTGCAATGCTCTGTATGTGGGTATGGACCAGGCCTCAATTAGACGCCTCCAGCTAGTTCAGAATGCAGCTGCTCGTCTTCTCACTGGCCATAAAAAGCGTGACCACATCACCCCAATTCTGGCTTCATTGCACTGGCTTCCAGTTCGGTTCAGAATAGATTTTAAACTCCTTTTATTCGTTTTCAAAGCCCTAATCGGCCTGGCTCCTGCCTATATAGCCGAACTTCTCCATCACTACACCCCAGGCAGAGCCTTAAGGTCGGCTGACCAGCTGTTGTTGATAGTGCCTAAGACTAGGCTTAAAACCCGAGGCCATCGAGCTTTTGCAGCGGCTGGCCCTAGGCTCTGGAATACTTTGCCCCTCCATGTGAGGTCTGCTCAACACTTAAAACTCATTTTTTCTCTCTGGCTTTTGTTTAATATTATTCGAATATAGGAATAGTAGATATGATTACTTAAAATATAGTACCTTATATTTCACCATGTAAATTACTTCTTTATCCATTTTTGGATCTCTGCAGGGTTTATTTTGAACCCAAATCCCCCCCTTGGGGCTTGTCCCTCCCCGTCTCCCTCTGCCGATCTAAGGTCTGGCAGAGGGGGATGGGGTACAGAGTCGCTTAGACAGGCGGGGGAGTGCATTCTGACGAAGAGATAGGTTGTTGTGCTCCCTATCTCTGTTTCTTATCCTACATTTTCACCCTGAACTAGAGGGAAAGCGTTCTTGGACGCCTTTTCAGCTCTGTTTCCTACTATATTCCTCCTACCCCGTTTACTTTGAACTATTCTAGGAGAGTGTGTTTACGTTGACTCGTTGGGCCTTTCCTCCTGTCCTTTTTTGTTCCCCAGTACTTTTCTTTAAGTGGTGCCTTTTCATTACAGTTTCTGGCTTTTTATTTCTTCACGTCTAACACGTTTTAACATTTACGGGGAGTGCATGTACGTAGCTACGTTGTGCCTCCCTTCCTCTGTTTCTGGCTTTTCTTTTCATACCCTTGTTTCTCTTATAAGAGAAGAAAAACTATTCTAAATTCACTTGTACACTTGAGGGGTCAGACTTGATAGATTGCGTGGGGAGGTTCAGGAGATCTTTCTTGAGGGTTATCAAGAATAACTTTTATCCAATGACCTTTTCCCTCTCTGTCTGTGTCTGTGTATTCTCTTGTTTCAGATAAACCCAGCCAAATCTCTTTTTCTTGTTTTTTCTTATCTATATCTACGCCGGGTTCCGGAGTCGAGGCTGATAGTCTTGCAGTAGTCCTGTGCCCTTGATCCTCTATCCTGAGCTCTGGACTAAGTCGTGAACTTCGGGTTGTGGCTGAACCTATCGCTGCGGTCCTGCCTGGGTCGTGTCGTGCTGCTTCCCTGATGGCTTCCACAGGATTGTGGCTGACATCCTCGTGGATTCATCTTCTTATTACAGACACACGCATTTCCTAACATTCGGTCTACAGGCTGTAAAATGTATTATCTCTTCGATTTACACACCGCATTTCTTACACGTCTGTCCGTCCTGGGAGAGGGATCCCTCCTCTGTTGCTCTCCCTGAGGTTTCTCCCATTTTTTCTCCCCTTTAAAACTGTGGGTTTTGCGCGGAAGTTTTTCCTTGTACGATGTGAGGGTCTAAGGACAGAGGGTCTAAGGACAGAGGGTCTAAGGATAGAGGGTGTCGTTTTTCTCATATTGATACTCTGAACAATCTGTGCTGTTGTATTTTCTGCAAAGTGTCCCTACTGTAGGCTATTTTTATTATGTACAGCACTTTGGCTCGACCAAAAATCGCTTATAAATGTGCTATATAAATAAAACTTGATTTGATTTGATTTGAGAGTGTGTTGCTGAATCCGCTGAGTCCATATTTTGGTCAGTTCGTACTGTTATGAACCGAGACAGCCGATTCCACTTTCCCATTGCTTTGCGGGTATCCTGGAGAGGACGTTTTGTGTCTGAAGTCCCATGACCTGCTGAAATTCCTGAACTCCTCCGATGTGTATTGAGGACCATTGTCTGAGAACACCACATCTGGAATTCCATATCTGGCAAAGTGAGCTTTTAGTTTCCGAATCACTGTTTTAGATGTTGTATTCTCCAGACGATCCACCTCCCAGAAGTTTGCTGGATAGTCCACGGTTATCAAGTAGTCCCTGTCTTTAAACATAAACAGGTCGGTTCCTATCTTTTCCCAGGGACGCTTTGGTGTCTCATGTGGTCTCAGAGTCTCTTTTTGTTGCTTTACTCCCCATGCACTGCATGTACACTGTAAAAAAAGAAACCGTCGAAAAACGGACAAAGTGCTGGTAATTTGCTGCCAGGACATTGTCCGTTATTCTACAGACACTTCCGTCAACCCTTTAACGGATATTTCTGTAGATTTACAAGACTTTGTCCGTAATATTTACAGACACTTCCGTTAATCCTAATACGGAATTCCGTATTTAACAGTCCTTAGTATGTACTATTTACAGACACTTCCGTCAATCCACGATTTTTTTAAATCGTGGGATAAAAAAAAAAATATATCCTAATCCTAAATAAATAACAATCATTACACTCTCAAGCAAACTCAATAAAGCACAATATATAGAAATTGAACAAAATGTATTTATTTTTTTCCATAAAAGTGCATTCATTTCCTTTTTGCTAATGGGGGAGGAGCCCCCTCCAGGAGGATGTAGCGACTCTGTCCTACACCTCCCACTCAACATTCCCCGCTGACAGGCGCTGCCCCAACCTGTAGGAGAACATGCAGTGACAAATATCACCCTCCCAACTTCCCTCCCCCGAACATGGGGGATTTGAACCCAAAGAATCTGTGGTGGTGGGCAATCATTTTACCCCTCGCTACCTGAGTGCCATACAAATGGTTAAGTGTGTGTGGTACACACACACTTAACGTAATACCCATGTATTACGTTCCCTTTTGGGTCTAGGGGATTCAAAAGGAAGGAACACAACCAGAGTAGAATTGGTAAAAGTATAAGTGGTTTATTTTAAATAGCAGCGTAAACAAAATGGCAGACATGCAGCCTGGAACAAACAAATAAGGCCAAAAGGGCACAGGAACCAAACAGAAGGAGGACTCTAACAAATGAGCCTATTTACACACCTGAAATCACTAAACACTAACGAAAGGAGGCTGCAAGAAAACACAGCTAAATAAGGTACTGAACACACTACTCTAAACACACACGAGTTAACCCCAGTTAACAGAATTGATCACAATCACTAAGACCACACAAGTTACACACAGAATGACGAGCAAGTAGCGAGAGGCGTCTGTTCCTCAACAGAGCCGCCAGAGTGGTGATTGTCTTCAGGCTTTGTAGTCATCTGCATCAGGTGTGCGCCGGCTGTGCGCTGCGATTGGATGGCTTCAATCCAATCACCATCTTCAGAGGCGGACCAGAGGATGGGCAGCCAATGACGACAGGGCAATCGCACAGCTCATTTACATAAAACACACAGCTGAAAACACTCAGACAGATAAGATGATCAGGAAGGCAGCAGCCGTAACCCCCCCACACACACACACACACACACACACACACACACACACACACACACACTCAGAGCTCCTCATATCTGTTCAGAAACTGGACAAAAGTTAAACGAGTACAAACCACAGACTGTCTGTGTCATGGCGAATAGAGTCGCTGGTTTATTTAAATGTCTGTAGGCCGTTGTTATGAGTGTGGAATGAGCATATACAACGTTAGCTTAGCCTGGTCGACCCAATCTCCATTCAGAAAATAAGCATTTTAAAAGGTTTTTCGCCTACCGTCTTGTCTGCAGACTTGTCAAGCATTAATTCATGGTTTTTACTAACCGGTATCAGTAGGTTGTTACATCGGCATCATTTAGAAACGTGTATTACAATTTAATCACGGTAAAATATGTTCATTTTGTTGTAGTTGTAGCTCCCGAGCCAGTGCGTCTTGTTTGAATGGTGCGAGTAAACACAGCTGGCAGCCACGGTGAAACTCGAGCGATAGAGCGAAGCGAATATTCGCATCGCGTCCGGTGTGTGAACGCAGCATTACAACGACCCCTGATATATCTCGCGAGAATGTGTATAAATATAGATACATTTTCATAACAAAACAATGGGGTTGCTTAGCCGTTGCTAGGCCAATTGTTGGAGTTGCTATAGCAACTCCAAGCAACCCCCTGGCGCCGCCCCTGCCTGGGGATTCCTCCTCATCCGCAGGTTTGCGCTACAGGTTTTTTTTCCTTCTGAGATCGTCAGTTCGTTGTTGCACAAACAGAGGATTCAGACATCGTACATTCAATATATAACTAAACACGTCTCTTCTCCACATATTCTCTTTCATCACTTTTCATTTATTGCAATTGTACAGCTGTACTTCATACTTTAAAAATACTTCACGGCTTAGTTCTCCTTTCCGGTAGTTCCGGATGTACTTCCTACGTATGTACACAACGTATTAAATAAACTGTACCTTCATTTAATATTCAGAAATAATAACATCTCGTCATCTATAGTTGTAGCCTTTACATCAGTAGGTTTCGGTGTGGAACACTCCGTGTCATTTCGCTTCTCAATTCACTTCTACAAGACAACGAATATTAGCCACATGCTACATGCTAACCGGAGATGAAGGATTTTCAGAATAAAAGCTTAACTTCAGACATTTTGCGCGAGGACTTCAGTTTTTCAGTATTAAATAGCATTTAAACTGGTATGTTTTAACTAATTTATGCCATAAAACATTGATTTTAATTTCTAACACTGGGCATGACCATATTTGGAAGTACAACTTCCTACAGGTTCAACCTCCACTGTCCGCGTCAATTCGCTTTTAATCTGCCATACAGTAATGTCTCTCAGCCACAGTAGTGACGTGTCAGGTGGGCGTGTCGTGTAGGGGGCGTGTCGTGTAGTGTCGTGTACTGTCCGCGGCCGCAGCTGGACCTCTTATTATATATCCATGAGCTGGACCCTTCTCACTTTCAGTGCGGACGGATTCCTGTAATGGCGGCCACAGATATTTTTTACCGGGCAAAAGCACCCACAATGCAATGCGCAACCAGTGTTGCCAGATTCTGTGAGGGACACAAACAAGCCACAAGGTCTAGGGGAAAAAAGCCCAAAAGAAGTGAAGTGGACCACATGAGCACTTTAAACCTATACAGCAACTATTAGAAAATAGCAGATCACAACGTGCCGCGACGCGTTGTGATCTGCTATTTTCTAATAAAATCTTGGGGGAAACTTATAATAAGCAGACCTGGCAACACTGTTTTCAACGGCAAAAGTACCGTAAAAGTCGATTACAGTACTTGAACAGTAAAATTTGACACCACATTGGCCATCATTTTACGGATTTTTCTTAGAGTGTACTACACTGTTCCATGAATGTTTTTAGTTGTGCATTCATGCCTGGCCAGTATACAAACTCACGTGCTCTTCTCAGACAACCCTCAATGCCTATATGTGAGGAGTGAATTCTCAGTATGATATCTGACCTCAGTGCTGCAGGCACCACCACTCGCTCCCCTCTGAACATGACTCCATTTTGCATGCTCAGTTCATCTCTGTGGTGAAAATACTTTGCCACTTCTATGGGGACATGTTCTTTTATCACAGGCCATCCCCGCTGAATAACACTCTTTAAGTCCTGCAGTTCTGCATCTAGCTCTGTCGCTTTTTGAATTGCCTGCAGTGTCTCACTGGACACTGGCAGATAATGTACCATGTTGATTGACTCCACTTCAATCTCTACTGAGCCTCTGTCCTCCTGCCCTGTAAGAAAGGCTCTGCTGAGCGTGTCTGCCAGCAGTAGGTGTTTTCCAGGACAATAACGGAGTTAGATCTCATATGCTTGTAGTCTCATCAGCATGCGTTGTTGTCACAATCTTACGAAGGTCCCAAATGCAGCACTCGAGAAACCACGGAGTATTGGTAATGTTCTTTATTAGTAATAATACCAGAGCAGAAGGAATACCGGATGATGTACCGGCAAACGAACCAGAGGACAGCGGGCAGAAGGTGAGTCAGGGCCGGGCAGAGGGTCAGGGAGCAGGCGAGGCGGTCAGCGTAGGTACAGGCAGGGTCAGGAATCAGGCAGAGCAGGTCAGCGTAGGTACAGGCAGGGTCAGGGATCAGGCAGAGCAGGCAGGTCGGGGACAGGCAGGGTCGGAACCGGGTAGGCAATCTGATAATAAATGCGTGAAAGACTGGCAAAAGGCAAAGTACGATCTGGCAACGGGTGTGTGTCTGGTGAGGGTTTAAATACTGGCAGAGAAGCTAATGGGTGCAGAAGAGAAAGAGAGTGAGCTAAAACGTGGGTGTGGTTAACAGGTGAGACAGGTGAATGGAAAACTACCGGTGAATGATGGAGCAGACTGTGACAGATGTAGTCTCTTTGGAGCACTCAGCAGTGGTTTTGTCATAATACTCTCAAGGGGCTTATGGTCTGATTGTACTTCCACAGGCCGGCCATACTGTATGTGAACTGATGAAACCTCTCCATTCCATAGAGATAGATTCCTTCTCAATTTGTGCATAGCCCTTTTCTGTTTCTGTCAGTGCTCTACTGGCGTATGTAACAGGTTGTCCATTTTGCATTAGGGCCGCTCCAAGGCCGCTCTCTGATGCATCACACTGTAATGTTAGCATGCCAGCTGGGTAGGGCTGCAACAAACGACTAATTTGATAATCGATTAATCTATCGATTTATGAAACGATTAATCGATTATTCTGACTATTACTGTATGCCTTGCACAATTTCTCAAACGCTCTGATTTAGCCATCAACTTTTAGATTTAGCTTGAGGTTGTTTTAGGCATGTGGAAACTAACAATGAAGACAATAAAGATGAATACTTGATTCAAAAATACATATATTATTAAATTAACCAAACAAATTGTGAACAAAATTATTATTAAATTGCTTTTTATTTAAATTAAATAAATAATATTTCACATCAAAAGAAACAACGATGTTTTGACAAATCGTATTACATAATGTGATGAAAGAATAGCTGAAACTTTAACAAAATAAATACCTCAGTTACCTCTAATCATTAACCCATGTTTGTATAATTTTCTGTGTTGCTGATAGCATACATAACACCTGACGTGGAAACGTTACTCGTGGCGGGGCAGCCGCGTGTGTGCAAACTGCCCCGCCCCCTCGCATACAGACGGGGGAGAGAGATCTCGTCTCGATTGGAAAGATCGAAAATACACCATAGACGCATTTCTAACGAGTTGGTGACACTAAGACTGCGATATAATGTTTATGTAGCAATAATACATGTCATATATTTTTTAAATGTCTCCAGTACCGATAAAAAGACTGATTGCGTTGGAGTTTAACGGCGCGTAAAACACACGTGATGACGTCACCAACGAATCGACGACTGAATTAGTTGGCAACTAATTTGGTCATCGATTTTAATCGATGACGTCGATTAGTTGTTGCACCCCTACAGCTGGGTTATAGTGTTTCAGCACAGGATTCTGTGAGATCATCGTTTTAATCCTTTCAAAAGTCTGTTCATGCCGCTCTGCCCACTCCCATGTCACATCCTCTCTCGCAGAGGTTCACACGGTTCGGACATGTGTTCACAGAATTTTGCCAAATAGTTAACAATGCTCAAAAAACGCATTACCCCTTTTGCATCTGTGGGCCGGGGCATCTCTCGGATTGCCACCACCTCAGCTGGATCCACCTTTAACTCCTCTGAGGTTAAGATGTTCAATGTATGGCACCTCTGTGCGCCTTAGTTGTAGCTTCTTTGGATTTAGCTTCATATTTCGCTCTCTGCATCTCTGCAACAGCATTTCCAGCTTCCTGTCATGGTCTTTCACAGCTTCATCATCTGTGTTTCCTTCCCCTACAATCAGGATGTCATCTGCAATTATCTTGGTACCTGGTAACCCCTCCAATGTTTGATTCAGCTTTCTTTGAAATATCACTGGTGCTGGGCTTATTGCCATTGGCATGCGTAACCACCTGTAGCGGCCGAAAGGTGTGGCAAATGTTGTGAGGTAACTGGATTCTTCCTCCAGCTCCACATGCCAGCATCCATCTTTCACATCACACACTGTGAACACACGTGCCGCGTTCAGGTCAGGCAGTATATCTTCCATAATTGGTAATGGGTGATGACATCTCTTGAGTGCTTTTTCAGTGGCTTAGGATCCATGATAATTCTCAGTTTTCCTGTGGGCTTCCTTATTGTCAGTAGACTACTGATCCAGTCAGTGCTCTTTTCCGCTGGCATTATGATCCCTCTCTCATGTAAACTTGCAAGTTCCTCCTTTAGTGGCTTGTATAAAGCAACTGGCACCCTTCTCTTTGGTAGTTGAACTGGTTCTTTAGCTTTCCCTCGAGGCACCCATCACCTTAAAACACATCTGAGTAATATTTTTGGTGACACTTTATATTAAGGTACACAAATTAACCATCAACTAGTTGTTAATTAACATGCATATTAGCAGTATATTGGCTCTTTATTAGTCATTATTAAACACTTATTAATGCCTTATTCTAAATGACCATATTCTACAAGTAATAAGCCATTAGTTGAGAGTTTTTGCTTATTTGTTGCAAGTAAGGAAGTTGTTGTACATGAGTTTGGGTCTTAATATGCTCTGCTCAATATGGGCCTAATAAGGCAGTAGTAGCACAAGAATAGTAATTCTCCCATAATAACACTTAACATTTCTTATGTAACAAGACATTAAACTATAAGTGTTAATTGTGTCTAAATAACAAAAAATTAGGTATTTATCTAAGAATATGTTTTGGGGTATTGACAGTTCAGCTACCAATAGCAAGGTGATATTGAACTGTTTCATATTTGCACATTTATATTTTTGTAAAATGTGTACTGAAGGTTAGACAGGAAACCGGGTACAGGAAGTAGGAGAAAGTGAACTGAATAGCATGGCAGTACACTGCTTCTAATTTTCCTATGCAACCTGAAGAGTAAATGGGTCAAGTCCATCAGAAAGCAATGACTGTAAGTGTAAGTGTAAGCCTTACACTTACTGTCTGAACCTCTCTTTAGTGGTTCATTAATAAAACAGATATTTCAATGTGGACCTACTTTGTTCATTTACTGTTGAGGTTAATTTCAGTAGCTGTGTGCTATAATGTATTTACAAAGTGTGAAGAGGAGGCCACTTTAGAATTGGGAACCTGTTCAGGTCAATTAGAGTCAAATTACTAGCTTATTGGTTATGAACAAGACTTCACTTTAGAATAGGGAACATGTTCTTAGATATAAATACCTAATTAGAGTCAAACTACTAGCTTAGTGGTTATGAACAAGACTTCACTTTAGAATGGGGAACATGTTCTTAGATAGAAATACCTAATTAGAGTCAAATTACTAGCTTATTGGTTATGAACAAGACTTCACTTTAGAATAGGGAACATGTTCTTAGATATAAATACCTAATTTTGAGTTATTTAGACACAATTAACACTTATAGTTTCATGTCTTGTTAAATAAGAATAGATCATATTTGTTAAGTGTTATTATGGGAGAATTACTATTCTTGTGCTACTACTGCCTTATTAGGCCCATATTGAGCAGAGCATATTAAGACCCAAACAACTTCCTTACTTGCAACAAATAAGCACTAATTAGAGGGTTATTGAGGAAAAACTCTCAACTAATGGCTTATTACTTGTAGGATACGGTCATGTAGAATAAGGCATTAATAAGTGTTTTATAATGACTAATAAAGAGCCAATATACTGCTAATATGCATGTTAATTAACAACTAGTTGATGGTTAATTTGTGTACCTTAATATAAAGTGTTACCTTATTTTTTAATCTGCTCCTCTGTCCAAGCTCCTTCTTTTTCCACAGTCAGGATGTTGTGGTGATGTACTGTTATCAACTGCATTTCTTCACTTGCAGATCTTCCTAGCATAGGTTTAAACTTCTTCTGCTTGACAACCACAAACTCAAGCCTGTAAGATTTCTTGTTTCGTGGATTAAACAGTGTCTGGGCTTCAGTAAAGTGTCATTATACATTATTAACATTCTGCTGCATGGCTCCAGTTGGACACCTTTAACATACTTTTCTGGAAAAGTGTTGCACATGTTGCACCACAGTCCACCTGAAATCTGACACGTTGCTTTTTTACCTGCATGTTGGCATATATTGGTCCCTTTGAGTCTGTTTGACTATTAACTGTGTTCACAGCCTCTCCACCGGATCCAAAGTGATGCACATCACCTCTTCTCCGCTGTCTGACTGCTCTGCCGCATTCAGAAAAAAAGATTTAAAAATACAGATTTCAGTATCCTGAGGCTCTGAGCCCCATTTATTTTCCTCACTGACGGCAACAAAAATGATACGATTTAAAATAAAAGCAATAATTGTGGCTTGATATTGAGTAAGAACATGTTTTTTATGAACCACACAGCTTCCGGTCTTCCACGACCCGACCGGAGAAAAATACGTGTTGCACGAAACACATTACCAATAGAAATACATTGCTTTTAAAATCGTTCTGTGTGACACGAAAAAAAGGGGATAATCGTGTTGGTGAACACGAATCAATACATTAAATGTCATGACTATAACACGACATGCCATGAGACTAGGTTGGATATATAACATGCTGGTCCATGCTGGTCCATGCTGGTGGTCCATGCTGATCCATGCTGGTGGACCATGCTGGTGACCAAAACACAACACAGGCTGGTCCATGCCAACACACTCTCACTCCATAAACGTCCAGGAGCGACGCTTGGTCAGGGTCCCGTGGCGTGCAGTTGGGACGCTCCGAGGCTCCTTCAGCTTCATAAAGGGACGCAAATAGCTTTCAACAGATTGCAATGTATTCCCATCGGCGTCGGTATTTGACGCTCGTGGAACCACAGCATCCGTTTCGGTCGGCGGCTGTTAAAGGCAGTTAAAGGCAATGTGAGCGTCCATTCCCATTGGATAACAGAGAATTGTACACCAGGAAGTAAGTATTCTCCTTACTGTCAATTGATTTGACAGTGATACCTCCACTACTCATCAACTCAAAAACACCAGATTATCCTTGTTGATTAAACGACATTGATAGATTTTGTGAACATTTTCTTGTTGCCCCAGCTGGTCGACACCTCTTTTAGCAGAAACAAAGGCTACATTAATGTATTAAATCGATGTTAATCCAGGTGGATGTGGAATTAACGGATGTGACGTTGTGTGATTGCGTTGCCAGGCAACAGCTTCGGTTCATGTTTATTTACAAACTCTTCAACTACAACCGTAGTTATATTTAAAAACATGTTAGAAGGCCTCACGAAATACTTTAATGTAAATTAAAATTGAAATGTGAAGGAATGTGTGTACAACAAAATACATCCTTACGAAATACGAAACCGGAAACAGATTGAGGCAAAATAATACATTATTCCGAGTGTGCTTGCTTTTCTCTTTGAAAGTCATCACATAACGGCATTGTAATACACGGTTCGGCTGCATTAAATATTACACATCTGCCGTAGTTATTTATTTATAGAGCCCTGATGAGATGAAATGTAAACTGAGGGATTCATTCAGGGAGATAGACATGTGACATGTTGTGTGGGGTGCTACAGGGTCAAAGGTGTGTGTGCTCATTGAAGCAGCTATATGCTGGATAATTGATTGCTACTGTTTTACTGTTGGGGATTTAAAGTGATGTAACTTCTCATTGTTTGATTGTTGTACAACGAAATAATAACTGGTCAAGTATATCTGTGAGGTGCAAGATATAGTGAAAACATCTGTTATAGAAATTGTGAGATCAAATGTATTTAACATTGTTGGCTCTAAACTGTATTCTGAAAATGCCATGTCATGTCATGTGGTTTGATTGATTGGGTTATAATCCCCTGGAAGTGGCCGTAGATGTTGTGCAAGGGGGTCTTATGACACTACAGGAAGGAAGTGTTAGATAAGGTATTAACCTGTTGTTTTGGGGTAGGAATTTTACAGGGCAAAGTGGGGTCTCAGCTAATCTAATCAACTGTTTTAATGTAATTAAGTTTTGATGAGAGAGACTGTTTTACTCAGGAACAGGACGTGACCTTTGGGAGAGACGTCACGCTGCCACACACACACTGTAAAGAAAGAAGGGAGGAGCATCCTCCCTGCATGGGACATTTCAATGTTAAGTCACTCTTGTTCTGACATGCTGTAGTGA
>CALSBZ010037232.1:118192-135156 GCA_943591055.1 Gobionotothen gibberifrons | reverse complement strand
TCTCTCTCTCTCTCTCTCTCTCTCTCTCTCTCTCTCTCTCTCTCTCTTTCTCTCTCTCTCTCTCTCTCGTTCATCCGGATCATTAACCCGGATCCTGGAAATGAGCTGGTCGTGACGAGACTCCCCTCTCCATTAACCCGAGTCCTTTGAGTCCTACACCTGGTGTGACGTACAAATTGAAACTATAAATTGCGTCACTCGCTACTCTCTTTATAACATGTAAAATAACATTACAAAGTACCCCAGTCCATCTGCCTACCCTTTAGCTCGGACGTGAACTGTGAGCCCCTGTCCGAGGAAATGTCTGACGGGGTGCCAAAACGACACACCGACGTCGCATTAAAGCCCGGGCAATGTCTGCGGCCGAAGTTGACATGAGAGGAACCGCCTCCGGCCAACGGGCCGTTCTGTCCACCATGGTGAGGAGGTAGGAAAAGCCCTGAGAGGAGGGCAATGGACCAACCAGGTCGATATTGACGTGGTCAAACCTCCTCCTTTTTTACACGTTGCTTGACTGCCTGGCCACATATCTGATCTAAACATAGTAACGTGTATTGGGGAAAATCATTATTTAAAGTTATTTAATAATTGTGACATTTGTTGTACTTTTTGATGGATGAATGATGCTCAAAGTGAGGGGGCAAAGAATACAACTGAGGGGGCAGTGCTTTGCAAGAGCAGTGCAAGATTTCAAGATTTTCTAAGGTTTATTGA
Organism: Gobionotothen gibberifrons; assembly: GCA_943591055.1. Classification (NCBI taxonomy): domain Eukaryota; kingdom Metazoa; phylum Chordata; class Actinopteri; order Perciformes; family Nototheniidae; genus Gobionotothen; species Gobionotothen gibberifrons. Next base: position 134,442 of record CALSBZ010037232.1, on the reverse strand, counting down.
TATATCATATACACAAACGGTGTAGTTATGCAATGAATGAAATGAAAAACTTGGGTCGCAGGTTCCTCAACAGTGCATTACAAGACATCTATCAATATGTGTGTATACCTCCAGCAATGTTAACTATGTTGAAGCACTTATTTTAACTGATATTATACATATGTATTATACTCTTATAAGATGTGTGTAGATAGTATAAGAAATGTGCAGAATACGACAGTTTAATGGTGGAGGTATACACGCATATTGATAGATGTCTTGTAATGCACTGTTGAGGAACCTGCGACCCAAGTTTTTCATCTCTGACCTTGTCAGGTATTGAACAATCAATAAATAAAGAACACAGAATTATTAAATATAAAACACAGAATTTGTGTGATTATACTAAATGATTTACAAATAAACACCACCGCATATTTACAACTGTTACACATGCTGATGTAACGCAAATGTTTCCAACTTGGGATCAATAAAGTATATCTTATCTTAAGATGATCGATGGCTCCTGCCATATTTGCAAAATTTGCCTCTGAATCTTGACAAGTGCATGTTTCAGGTTTATCAATTAACAATAGGAGGGGTCATAGACATAAGACCAGCTGTTAAATAAAGCTCTTCTGACCTTAGCTGTCATGTGGGTATATATTAATGCTGCCCATTATGGGCACAAGCAATTTTCACCCATTTATTAATTATATGTTTTACATTTGAGTGTTTCCTATCCCCTAAACCTCCAGGGATGTACACAGTTTAATACTGGCAACTTCTTATCATGGGAAATACGAAAACGTCTTTTAAAACTACAACTCCCAGTAGAGACGTGCCATAGAGAACATGTTGCGAAACACAATAGCCAGCATGTGTAGTTCTGGGGACGGGGTGGGCAACCACCTCGGTAACAATGAAAACGTATTGCCTGTTGACGTTAATAACCAACCCTGATTCTGTTATATCCTTTAAAGAATGTGCTGCTGCACTTGGTCTCAATTTTATGGCCGGACCTATCGGTCATGAAATGGTTTACGGCTGTGGGAACGCTGGCTTTGAGGCCATTAAGGGTCAGACGCAAGTGATTGAGGGTGCCCAGCTGTTTATTCTATCTCCCGAAATATGGTGTTTACTCTCTGTAAACTAGTTAAAAGGTCTATCCAGAGAGAGGCTGGTCAGAATTGATGTGGCAACCCACCCGTGCAGTCAGAACCTTTTGCTGCTGTGACTATGAATTCTCCGGCCGTATACTTCTTATACACTATCAGTGTTTGACATCAAAGCTCCAACTCTCCTCGTGTCTCTCTGAGTCCTGACTCTCCATTGCTGCAAAAGTTTCCCTTACAGACGCAAGCCATTGGAATGAATGGTGAAGAAAAATGTAGGGATCTTACAATTTCAGAGGCATTTTTGTAGAAATACTACCTCCCAAGTTGTGGACCAACGTAGTTATTACACGTTTTTTTGTGTGACTGGGTTGGACGCTCACACAGCCTTTAAGAGCTGCCGAAATAAACGGATGCGGTGCTTCCATGAGAGTCAAATACCGCAGCCGATGGGAATACATTGCAATCAGTTGAAAGCTCTTTGCGTCCGTTTATGAAGCTGAAGTCATTTTTTACAGGCTCCCACTACCTGTTAGCATCTGGCATCTGTTAGCATCTAGCTCTCTTGCTCACAAACATTTAGCCATCCCTGCTTATACAAGTAGTAGTTTGTATAACAACTAGTAGTTTTTAGTTGTCTGCGCTCTGGCCTACTCCCACCTGTCGAGTACGGCTGTGTCGAGGGGGTTTTCCCCCGGAGTCATCGCGGAGGGACGGAGCGGCTCCACCTGTTGCGGCTCCACCTGTTGCGGCTTACGATCTGCGATCTGCGGAGGCCTGCTTCCACCTGTAGAGTACGGCTGTACTGAGGAGGTTTTACCCCGGAGTCATCGCGGAGAGACGGAGCGGCTCCACCTGTTGCGGCCTACGATCTGCGGCCTGCGATCTGCGGAGGCCTGCTTCCACCTGTGGAGTACGGCTGTACTGAGGAGGTTTTACCCCAGAGTCGTTGCGGAGAGAAGGAGTGGCTCCACGCTTCGGGCTTGGCCTGCTTCCACCGGGCGTGTGCTGCTGTGCGGAGGAGGATTTACCACGACTGGGGCCTGCTTCCCACCTGTCCTGGTTCTGCTGCTGCGGAGGCCTGCTCCAACCTGTCGTGTGCTGCGGTGTCTTGTGCTGCTTGCTGAGGAGACTTTTCACCCTGAGGATACCGCGGAGGGACCGGAGCACTTCCACGCTGCTGCTTTCGCCTGCCCTTTGCTGCTGTGCTGATTTGCCCCAGGAACATCGCGGATACTGTGTGCTGGTCTGGGAGAATGGCCCATGTCAGTGTAGCAGGATGAGAGTCCTAATCCTTTATAAAGCATATTCTCCTCGTTTGGCTCTTGTGAGCATATCACCACCAGGGGGCACCCTATAAAAGGGCAGAGGTTTCTAGCTGGCTGTCTCTTGTTTGTTGGTACACAGACCCGCCCCACTTGCGTGTTTGCCGTGTTTGCTTCCGCCACCGGTGCAGGTATGTAGCATTGCTTGCTTCAGGAAAGGTTCTGCAATTTACCAGCGTATTGACACTTCGCCCTGCTTTGCCTCACCTCGTGGAGGATCCTCCGGGTGCAGCCTGTCAACGCAGCCATAACAAGCATGAAGCTCTCCCCTCTCTGCGTTATCAATAGGAAAGCCTGATCGGTATGTGCGCTGTACGGCGATCTATTTAGTCAATCCACCTAATTTCTTTTATTGATATTAATGCTGTATGTGTATTTATTCATAAACCTAGGGCCAATCCAATGGTTGAACTGACATCTGCTGTTTTGCTTCACCGGAGAACATATGTTTATCGGCAGTGACGTCACACTGCTGTTGATCCTGCCGACAACGCCAGTTTATGGCAGTAGCCGCAGAGGGGAGGATAGGTGAATGTATTTGTCAAAGTTGGTTTGATTACACCATTCACAATTCCGACAACGCCACCTTGGGAGTTTCACCCAAGGAAATATTAACACTTGCAGTTATAGAGAGGACACATAGGTTCGAATACTAATGGAGCAGGAGACGTGGTTTCAATTTATCAAAAATATACAATTTTATTTAACACATGTCAATAGTTAAAATGCAGTTTTAAAACAGTCGCACAGGACTGTAGCACAAAGGGGGGAAATGAATTAGGGGCTGAGGCTTACCAGTGGGGGGATAGGGTCGACGAGTGAGTGGAGGGATCCCCAAACCAAACTTAAATCACCCCAGTCATACGTGCAGGAAATCAAATCCCGGGGGAGCACATCACACACAAAAGAAGAGAGGAAAACCACCACCACCTTGGACACCAGCACCACCACCTTCAGCTCTCAGTAACTAAGTAGGGAAACGCAGTTAATGGGGGCTAAATATGTAAATCAAAGTAATAAACAAACACAATATCAAATAAACAGATGATAACTTGTGTAAACATCAAAGTAATAAAACAAATCACAAGGGAAAAAGATTCACTTAACAAAATAAACAAACTAATTTAAATCCAGTTGGCCAGTTGACTTCACACTTCGAGTGTCGGCCCAAGCAAGGCAGCAGGAAGGCGTGCAGTTAAAGCAGCACTTTAACTCAAGAGCGAGCCTCCGCAGTAGGCGACGCAAAGCTGACCAGAAGCAGCAATCAGAGCCACAAGGTGGTAGAGGTAGCCCAAACAGCTAGGCAGGATCAACAGCAGTGTGACGTCACTGCCGATAAACATATGTTCTCCGGTGAAGCAAAACAGCAGATGTCCGTTCAACCATTGGATTGGCCCGATCAGGCTTTCCTATTGATAACGCAGAGAGGGGAGAGCTTCATGCTTGTTATGGCTGCGTTGACAGGCTGCACCCGGAGGATCCTCCACTGCACCGGTGGCGGATGCAAACACGGCAAACACGTAAGTGGGGCGGGTCTGTGTACCAACAAACAAGAGAGCTTTTTCCATAAGCATTTTGAGCCCTGGGGCCAGGAGAGGCTCCAATATTGTCACTGGCTGCAGCTCAGAGCAGCCAATGGGTTGGCCATCCCTTACATTGGCTACTTGGAGCTAGAAGTTGAGCTTTGTGGAAAGGTAATGGCAAGCTGTGGTGTGTTGGTGGTCAAGGACCCCCCCGGTGGTGTCTCTTCTGCAGTCCCTGGTATTCTTGGGATGAATATAATTCGAAGATGTTACAAAGAGCTCTTTGGCCAGCATGGTTTGGCCATGTTTTCTTTGCCTCCTGTATCGGAGGCCCCCGAATCATTCATTCGGGCTTTGCAAAAATGCCATCAGGCCAGTGTGCAGGCCCCTCCTGACATTTCAGGAGCGGTAAAAGTGCGTGGAAGGAAGGCTTGTCGTATCCCTGGTGGCATGATGAAGATTGTTGCAGCCACCTGCTCAGAGCAGTACTCAAGTGGCACTGTGTTATTTGAGCCCTTGGATTCGGGTCTTCCGGCTGGATTGCTTGCCTCTCCAGCACTGGTTTGGGTGGAAAGGGGCACCGCCTACATCCCTATTGTGAACGTAGGCCATTTCTCGGTCATGGCCCACTTGAGCCCCAAGAACTCCAGCCTCATGGAGCTGTAGTTGGCAGAGTTGCGTTCAGTGGGCCTCAGACCTCTGCTGGCATAAGCTATGGGCCTGACCTTACCATCTTTCTCCTGTGATAACACAGCTCCGAGGCCACCAAAGCTTGCGTCGACCTCCAGAATGAATGGGAGGGAGAAGTCAGCATAGGCAAGCACAGGTGCCGTGGTGAGCTTTGTCTTGAGAGCCTCAAAGCTCCTATGACACTCCTCAGTCCAGTTCCCAGCGATTTCACGCTCTGATCTCCTTTTGGACTTGGTGCCTCCCAACTCAGCCACCAACGTATGTAGAGGGGCCGCCAATTTGGCAAAGCCCTCTACAAACCTACGGTAGTAACTGGCAAAACCAAGGAACGACCGCAGTCCAGAGATGGTAGTGGGAGGCTGCCAACTGGCTACCACCTCCTGTTTGCTGGGATCAGTAGAGACACCCTGGTCAGAAATCACATGGCCCAGGTAACGCACCTCTTGCTGGAAGAAAGCACACTTTGAGAGCTTAGCCTTTAAGCCTTCATGCTGTTGCCTTCTCAGCACGACCTCCAACCTCTCAAGATGTTGATCCACGGTGGAAGAGAATACCACAATGTCATCGAGGTATAAAAGCAAAGATTGGCATTGTTGGTCCCTGAAGATCTGGCCAACTGGATTTAAATTAGTTTGTTTATTTTGTTTAACTGAACCTTTTTCCCTTGTGATTTGTTTTATTACTTTGATGTTTACACAAGTTATCATCTGTTTATTTGATATTGTGTCTGTTTATTACTTTGATTTACATATTTAGCCCCCATTAACTGCGTTTCCCTACTTAGTTACTGAGAGCTGAAGGTGGTGGTGCTGGTGTCCAAGGTGGTGGTGGTTTTCCTCTCTTCTTTTGTGTGTGATGTGCTCCCCCGGGATTTGATTTCCTGCACGTATGACTGGGGTGATTTAAGTTTGGTTTGGGGATCCCTCCACTCACTTGTCGACCCTATCCCCCCACTGGTAAGCCTCAGCCCCTAATTCATTTCCCCCCTTTGTGCTACAGTCCTGTGCGACTGTTTTAAAACTGCATTTTAACTATTGACATAAATTGTATATTTTTGATAAATTGAAACCACGTCTCCTGCTCCATTAGTATTCGAACCTATGTGTCCTCTCTATAACTGAAAGTGTTAATATTTCCTTGGGTGAAACTCCCAAGGTGGTGTTGTCGGAATTGTGAATGGTGTAATCAAACCAACTTTGACAAATACATTCACCTATCCTCCCCTCTGCGGCTACTGCAACATCAGGATTCTTCTGCTGTGCCTGCTAACTGTCTTGGACTATGAGAGGATCTCTAGTCATTCGGAGAAATCTACTGGATTCAGGTCTGTTCTGACGCCCGCAGTGGGCATCCCCTGCAAAGGTTCGGATGTGATACTCAAACAATTACCGGTTGCCTTGTCACAGACAATCGACAAAATATGTTTGTCTTTTTTGTTTCCCTGCGATGATAGTTCTTCAGGACTGCTTCTTAAGCTCAAATCACACTTTCACAGACTTTGCTGGTGTTTCTGAATTAGATGACAATGTATGTGTGTCGTTTAAAAGGAAAAGATGTCTGGTTTTCTTGCTATTATTGCTATCAGGAAATGTGCAACCAAACCCGGGTCCGCCCAGTAGTAGTAATCAGATCGCTACTCCTGCTGATTTTAAAGCTAGGTCTGGGTTGGGTTTCATCCACTTGAATGTTCGCAGTCTGTTGGGTAAACTAGACTTTGTCCGCATTTGGGCAAGCTCGACTGACACTGATGTCATTGTTTTATCAGAAACATGGTTAAATAAATCTATTTTGGCCTCCGACATATCCTTAAATGGTTATAATGTGTATCGTACAGACCGGCCTAATAAAGGTGGTGGCGTTGCCATTTATGTTAAGAATAAGTTCAGTGTAACCACTTTAGTTTCCAAATCTATCAGTAAGCAATTTGAATTTGTAGCCTTAAAAATAGAAGTGGCAAAGGGTCAACAGGTCATGGTGGTGAGTTGTTACAGACCCCCCTCAGCTGTCAAAGACTCCTTGTCTTCACTAGCAAATCTTTTATCGCAGCTAGACTACAAGGAAATAGTGCTACTTGGAGATTTTAACTGGGACTGGTTAACTGCAGTGTCAGAGGATTTTATAAACCTTTGTATCTCTATAAATGTTACTCAGATTGTTGACAGCCCTACCCGCCCTAACGTTAAGTCCCCTAATAAATCCTCCCTAATTGATCTCATTTTAACTAATGTTCCCCATAAATACTCATCTGTGGGAGTATTTGCAAATGATCTGAGTGATCACTGTGTTGTAGCCACAATTAGGGACACCAAGGTCCAAAAGGTTAAACCCTGCATTATCATTAAGAGAGAACATAAAACATTTTGTGGAGCAGGGTTTTGTTCATGATCTGTTTGATTTTGATTGGGGTAACATCGATCTGTGTGCTGATGTAGAAACTGCATGGTCTTATTTTTATCTTGGTTTTATGGAGATCATTGATAGACATGCACCCCTGCGTAAATTTAGAGTAAAGGGACGAGACAATCCCTGGTTTTCTGCTGAACTGTCCAGTCTCCTGCACGAGAGAAACAAGGCCTGGGCAAAGGCTAGGAAATCAGGCTCAGAGGTAGAATGGCTGCGCTTTAGGCAGCTAAGGAATAGCTTCACTTCACATATCAAAAGTGCTAAATCAAAATACTATCTGTCAGTAACCACAAAGAATCTGAATAATCCTGGAAAATTTTGGAAAACCATTAAATCGTTATCCACCGGTGATATCCGTAATGAGCTACCTCCGTGCATTACCACAGCATCTGGCTCTATATCGGACAGGGCTACTATGCTAAATTGCTTTAATAAGCATTTTGTGTCCTGTGGTTCTCTATTTGATTCTGTTTCAAACTCTGCTTCTGTGAACACTACAGTCTGTGACTCTGAAAAACGTGTTTTGGAAAACCCTTTCAGTTTTACTCCTTTTACTGTTGATGTTGTTCGTGAAGTTTTAACCAAGTTAGATCCTAAGAAATCGGCTGGCCCGACAACGTATAACCTTTCTTTTTAAAGATAGCTGCAGATTTTATTGCTCCACCTCTTACTAGTCTTTTTAATCTCTCCCTCAGCACAAACACAATTCCAAAATTGTGGAAGTCAGCTTATGTCCTGCCTTTACTAAAAGGAGGGGAGGCCACCTCATTAAATAACTATAGGCCAATCTCTAAGTTGTCAGTTCTGGCTAAGGTTCTTGAACGCTTAGTGAGTGAACAGGTAAAGGTGTTTTTATGTACAAATGACATCCTGTCTAAACATCAGTCAGGCTTCAGAAAGCAACATAGCACCGTCACTGCCACAATGAAAGTGGTAAATGACATTACGAGTATTTTAGATAATAAGCAGAGTTGTGCAGCTCTATTTATTGACCTTTCCAAAGGGTTTGACACCGTCGATCATCGCATTTTAAAGCAGAGACTAGCCAGTATAGGCATGTCCAGCCATGCAGTGGGGTGGTTTGTGAACTACCTCTCTGAAAGGTCCCAATGTGTTCATTTTGATGGGCTGTCTTCTGAGTGGTTGAACATTGCTAATGGTGTTCCCCAAGGTTCTGTTTTAGGTCCACTTTTATTCTCTCATCAACAGTTTAGGTGAAAATGTCGATGAAGCTACTTAACATTTTTATGCGGATGATACCGTGATGTACTGTGCAGGTCCCTCCATTAAGGAGGCTGTTGTTAAATTACAGGCTGTTTTAACATTATTCAGACTCAGCTCTCTGAACTAAAGCTTCTTTTAAATGTTGAGAAAACCAAGATAATGCTCTTTTCTAAAGCTAAAAAGACACCAGAGCCTGTTTTAGATATTGTTACTAAGCAAGGTATAAAACTTGAAGTGGTTACCTGTTATAAATACCTTGGTATCTGGCTTGATGATTGTCTCACTTTTAAACTTCATGTCAATAACCTGCTTAAAAGGCTGAGGTTTCTTCTACAGGAACAAGTCCTGTTTCTCGCTTGAGGCCAGGAAAAGGCTAGTCACTGTGACCTTTTTACCTGTGCTGGACTATGGTGATTTGATTTATATGAATGCACCTGCCAATTGCCTGGTCAAGTTAGATGCTGCGTATCACAGTGCACTAAGATTTGTGACAAACTGTAAAGCATTAACCCATCACTGTACCCTGTATGCAAGGGCTGGCTTGCTTTCATTAACTGTACGGAGGCTCAGTCACTGGTACATTTTTATATACAAAGCCTTCTTAGGGAAACTTCCATCTTATATCTGCTCCCTGATCTCACGGAAAATTGTAAGTGGCTACTGCCTGAGATCAAATGCTGTGGTTTTATTAAATGTGCCAACTGCTAGGACTGTCTTAGGGAAGACAGCTTTTAGATGTGCAGCTCCACTGTCTTGGAATAGTCTGCAAAAGGAATGGAAGCTGAGCAATCTGGTGCCACTAAATGTTTTTAAAGCTTGGTTGGATGCTACTCAATCGGAAGCTATTGGTACCTGTTTATGTGGATAATTATGTAAATTATGCTGTATTGATGTCCTTGTTGTTCTGTCTATGTTTTTATGTTTCATGTGGAACTACTTGAGCAGGTCTCCCTTGAAAAAGAGATCAATGATCTCAATGGGATTCATCTGATAAATAAAGGCTTGAAATGAAATGAAGGAGACTCGGCGCGTCCCAACTGCACGCCACAGGACCCTGACCAAGCGTCGCTCCTGGACATTTAGGGAGTGAGAGTGTGTTGATAAAAACGCCACTGCATATTTATATATACATATATATGTATTTATTTAATTATTTATGTATTTATTTAATTTTGGCTTAAACAGCATTCCATAGTTTCCTATCACTCCGATGTGTTTGTACCTGCTGATCTGAAAGGTTTTGTTTCAGTCAGCACCATCTAGTGGAGAGCTAGTAGAACTTCATCACCTCCATCACCTCTCACCTTGACTGGTTCTTCTTCCCGTTGGACCTGTTCTCACGTCACTCTGATGTGTTTTTATACTCTGAAGTTATGAGGGAGTGACGACGTCCTCAGATCAGATGCAGACAGATACAGGACTGACGAGGAAGAGATGAGCAGAGTTTCCTCCACACACGCAGGCGTCTAAATTGACCTGAACGGAATTAAGCAGGTGAGAAAATGATTTGGATACTTTTTTAAATTTGAAAGTTTGTTAGGTACATTATTATATATTTGGGAAAAAGAACCAATAAGTTACTTGACCTAATTAAACTTAATCTGTAAATGTTTGATCATCAGGATCACTCTGATCACATCGTGCTGTATCACTGTTTAACTGGTCAGAACAAATGTGTCTTGGTGCTGATTCTATAAATCTATTCCAAAGTATCGTTGAGAATTAGTCTCAGAATTAAAGACGAATGATTTTAGAAAGACTTCCTTGTAATGGTGACAGTTATTGGCAGCAGTTTGATTGTAATCTGAGCTCATATCTACAGTGAAAAATGCAGGGAGTGTCTCATGCTGCCTAAAAACTCAGATCAACATGACTGACATGTTTGTTTGTTTATTAATGTTGTAACATTGAAACATAGCAGACGTGATGTAATACCTGAGTGTAAAGGGCCTTTATGTCTGTAATGATACTGTATTCAGAGACGCTCCAGTGGAGTCTCATGTTTGGCATGTTTGTGATAGCATGAGATGTGTATATGTAGGGGTCCGTCGTTCTGTTCTATTATCACCGTCTGAACTGCAACCGTGACTTAAAATGACGGCAGCACTGATCGAGGTTGTCTGTACCTGTCCAAGTCAGAAACAACAGACCAATCAGAATCCAGTACTTAACTTAGTATGTAACAAAGACAGTGTTTTTCCTCACATGCAGGCACATAATGTAAAATATACCTGTTTGTTTCTGAAGTCAAAACAGTCGGCTGAGTCAAAAGCAGATTTTTGATGTTTCGTTTGAAATTGAGTCCCATCGACATTAGTCCCAATCTGTATTGCCATTTGATGCGTTGCTCTTTGAGAATCTAACTGATCATTTGTATCAACAATATTTATATTTATTAACAATGTGCACCTCGGCCAAAACATAAATAAACTTCTCATTCTGTTGTTTGAAGTGAGTTTTGCTGTTCTTAGTTTGTATCTTTATAGTTTGTTTGATTTATCGTACGTTTTTTAAAAGCTTTTTTTGTAACTTTAGATAAAAGCGTCGGCTAAATGTGTCCGATCAGGCACACATGCACGTGATCCACGCCACTTCATCATGTGTTAGTGCTGAGCTTTATTTAATTAGAGGGTCCGTTAGCACCACCTAGTGGCCAGCTGGTAGAACTAAAAAAAGTAACAGAACCTGACAAATTATTTTTGTTGTCTAAAACTCAGTTAATCAGGTGAGAATCCTACCAGAGAAACCTGTAAATGTTTGATCATCAGGATCACTTAGTTTGATTACATTGTTCTGTATCACCGTTTAAATGGACAGGACTAATGTTTCCTAATGCTGATTCTATATATATATTCTAAAGTATTGTGGAGAATGTCCCTCGGAGTTAGAGAAGAATGATTTTAAAAAGACTTCCTTGTAATGGTGCCAGCTTTTGGCAGCAGTTTGATTGTAATCTGAGATCATCAGCAGTGAAAAATGCAGGCAGTGACTGATCCGGTCCAACAGCTCCAATCAACGTGAAAAAAGTTTAACATTGAAGAGTAAACATAGCAGATGTCATTTAACCATTGCTGGTGGAATTGTTATATAGATAGGGCTGTGCCACATGCAATCGATTTCACCAAACATCCCAGTTTGACCGGCCGTGGACAAGGCAACCTGTGGCGGCTCCGCCGCGGCACGGACCCCATCACCGGCGGCCCGGCCGTGGACCAGGCTACCGGTAGCTGCGAGCGCGGACACCACGGACGTGTCACCCGCCCTCTCCGGGCACGCGCGGATCTGGTGTCCTGCCGCTCCACAACCAAAACTTTCGAAAATGTCAGACGTAACATGGACAGTATACGAAAAATCATCAATTTTAAACTTCCCCTTCATCCTTCTTCAGGACCATTAGCACCTGTCTCCTAAAATACATGACGTGCTTGAGGTGCGGGGATTTACAGCCCAGGGGGATCAACTTAATGGGAGACGCAAGCTTTATTCCATTGGATGATCAGTTACCACCATCTAGTGGACAGCTAATAGAACTACACCATATCTCAAATTGACTGGTTTCTTGTGCTTGTTGGACAGGTTTCTTGTGACTGATGTGTTTTGATGCTCTGAAGTTATGAGTGAGTGACGGCGTCCTCAGATCAGATGCACGCAGACACAGGACTGATGAGGATGAAATAAGCAGTGATACATGAAGCATGAAGGTGTTTCAATTGACCTGAAGGACATTCAGATTTAAACTAGGGCCGGGACTCGATTAAAAAAATTAGTCTAATTAATTAGAGGCTTTGTAATAAATTAATCGAAATTAATCGCATTTTTAATCGCATATAAATATTTGACCTGAGAACAGTGAGAAGCAATTTTTTTTTCACATGAATTTTTGTATACCATTGAATAATGACTGAATACATAAGCTTAAGCAAAAAAACATTGTTTATTTCTTTTCAAGGTGGTACTTAACCAAGACCAACAGAAAAGTGCAATTTTTGCCATAAAGTGTAGCAATAGCATATTTAGGAATATAGTACATTTCAGAGATTCAGGTAGCCTATAGGTAGGTAGACCTTCTGTAAACTATAACACTTTGTTTTTAAGTAAAACACAATACTTTCAAGTACATTCAGAACATTGGAAACCCTGACTATTAGAAAACATCTCTCTGTTGCTTCAGAGGCCATAACAGACTTTGTTGATTTACCAACAGTTTTTTGCAGCCCCTTATCTTCTACCACTCCAAGTGGTCTACAGTCGAGTGCAATCCAGTGAGCCAGGGAGTTGGTTATTTGTTCAGACGTGGACTTAGTTATCCTGGCCCTGAAACCAGTCATCTGGTTGAGTGTGGGTTGGGTGTGGGTCCTCCTTGTACTCGGAGTCGGGCTAACGTCCACGCTAGCTTCCACGCTAGCTGCTATATGTTTAGCATTGAGGTGATACTTGAGGCTTGATGTGCTGCGGTGATATGAGAATTCCTTTTTGCATAATTTGCACACAACCGTGCTCTTATCGACGCTTCCATCCGTCCGTCTTTTAAAACAAAATGTCCCATCCACGGGGCCAACCAACGCGGTCTCATCAGCTTCTTCGTTCATGTTTGAATTGTTCACTGTGGTTTGTTGTTGTCTGAAGTCATGCACGTTAGTTGGTGCTCCAGTATAATCGGTACGCCTGAAACTGATCCAGTGAGAAACGTTCCGCGGTGCAAAAATAAGTGCGATTAAAATGCGTTAATTTTTTTAACGCGTTAATTTTTGTGTAATTAATTAGTCTTAATTAACGCGTTAAAGTCCCGGCCCTAATTTAAACATTCAGATTTAAATCCTTTTTGGAAATCTGGGATTATACATTTGTGGATGAATATAATTAAGACGTCATCCTGCCTTACTTTTGAGCTTTGTTGCCTGAAAGTCAGTTCATCAGGAGAGAATCCTACCAGAGGCATCTGTAAATGTCTGATCATCAGGATCACTCTGATCACATCGTGCTGTATCACCGTTTAACTGAACAGAACTAATGTGTCTTCATGCTACATATATATTCTAAAGTATTGTGGAGAATGTTTTTAAGAAAGACTTCTTTGTAAAGGTGTTTGATTGTAATCTGAGTAAGCATCCTTAGTGCTGGGAGGAAATGTCAGAACCGGACTGACGGCTCGGATCAACGGGACTGAGGTGTTTTTATTTCTTTGTCTTTGAAGCGTAAACACACCAGGCAGGTTATACACATCCTTTGCGGTCTCTCCACAGTCACTGGGTGTATAGGGCCTTTATGTCTTTAATGATACTGCAGTCAGAGAGGCTCCAGTGGAGTCTCATGTTAGTTACCTAAGCTAACCACAGAGTTGTGTTGACTAAAAACTCCTACCAGAGGAATCTGTAGAGGTTTGATCATCAGGATCACTTTGACCACATTGTTCTGTATCACAGTTTAACTGGACAGGACTGATGTTTCTTGATGCTGATTATATATGACTATATATATATATATTCTAAAGTATTGTGGAGAATTTCCCTCGGAGTTAAAGAATGATTTTAAAAATACTTCCTTGTAATGGTGCCAGTTGTTGGCAGCAGTTTGATTGTAATCTGAGATCCTCAGTGCTGTGAGGGAGTGTCAAACCTGGATCAACGTGACTGAGGTGCTTTATTTATTTTAATCTTTGAAGAGTAAACATACCAGGAATGATGTACAACCTCTTTGTGGTCTCTTCACATGCACTGCGTGTAAAGGGCCTTTATCTCTTTACTGATACTGCAGTCAGAGACGCTCCAGTGGAGTCTCATGTTCGCTGGACTTTGTATCTGAAACTGTTTGATGGAGCGTTGAGTTTTCTGATGGGATGTTTGTGATAGCATGAGATATGTTAGTGGAGGGGCCTGTCTTCTGTTCTAGTATCAGCGTCTGAACTGCAGCATCGTAACTTCAAATGACAGCAGTTGATGGTTAATTTGTGGACCTTAATATAAAGTGTTACCAAAATATCATATTCACAAAGTATTCCCTGGTGTTTTCTGACAGTTCAAATGTCTTTAAACTAAGTTAAACTGACCGGATCGATATGACAGCACAGGGTCCCTTGATCAGAGCATCCTGAGCAGCAAACTGCGATACAGAAATAACAGACCGACCAATCAGAATCCAGGATTTAACTTGGCCATTCAAAAAGGCCAATTATATCATCTGAAGGTATGAGCAGAAAGTACTTGATCATTTGCTGTTATCACTGCAATGTGTGTGCGACACAACTATTTGGCCAAGATGCTGCAGGCGACTCAGTTGGCTCTGTTGTTGTTTCTGATGTTGGTTTCCAGGGGAGTTCCACGGTGATCAGTCCTGTTGTTTATTATCATTGGTTGTCTTGTGTTTTTGACAGTTTAAGTGATAATGTTTCAGCGTGAATATCAGAAGATGTAAGTCACAAATCGTTGTAAAACAATGCATTTTATCTAAAATGTTCACTAAAACTTCATCCAAAAATTATTTGTCCATAAATACTTGACTCGCAATTTCAAACTTGGCCAATCAAAATAACAACACAAATATGCATTTTTGTTTGTATCACTCAAAATGGTTTATCTTATTTGAAGCTTATGTACTTGTAAGGCCTAACAAAGCATTTTGCTAGAACTTTAACCATCCTCTTGTTGACCTGTCTACTTAATGTTTAAAATGTTTTTATTCAGATTTTTACTCAGTAGCACTTTGAGTTTTGTTTATTAAACTGTCTGAGATAACATTTGTAAATTAGTGCTGAGCTTTATTTAATTGGATGATCAGCTACCACCATCTAGTGGACAGATAGTAGAACTACACCATATCTCAAACTGACTGTTTTCTTGTGCTTGTTCGACAGGTTTTTTGTGACTCATGTGTTTTGATGCTCTAAAGTTATGAGGGAGTGACGGCGTCCTCAGATCAGATGCAGGCAGACACAGGACTGATGAGCAGAGATACATGAAGCATGAAGGTGTTTCAATTTACCTGAAGGACATTCAGAAGGTAAGAACATGATTGAAATGCTTTTTGGAAATTGGATAATTGGATAATTCCATCAAAGAAGTAACCTAACCTGAACACATGTTTGTGTTTCCTAAAACTCAGTTCATCAGGTGAGAATCCTACCAGAGGAATCTGTAAATGTTTGATCATCAGGATCACTTGTTCTGTATCACCGTTTAAATGTTTCTTGCTGCTAAATATCTATTCTAAAGTATTGTGGAGAATGTTTTTCAAGAAACACTTCCTTGTAAAGGTGACAGCGGCATAGCGGTTTGATTGTAATCTGAGTAAGCATCCTTAGTGCTGGGAGGAAATGTAAGAACCGGATCAACGTGACTGAGGTGTTTTTATTTCTTTATCTTTGAAGTGTACACACACCAGGCAGGTTATAACACATCCTTTCACGGTCACTGAGTGTCGAGGGCCTTTATGTCTTCAATGATACTGCAGTCAGAGACGCTCCAGTGGAGTCTCATGTCAGCTGGACTTTGTCTCTGAAATCCTCTCCTATCCAAGTCAGTTCATTGTGGGTGTACTTCAACACATTGTGACAACCTAACAACTATATGTTCAACATAGAGTTTTTCTGGGTGAATCTGGGGGCTGTGCAGCACGTGTTGGGGTCCCTGCATCCTGTCCAGGACTCCAGAATACCAGGATGTTCAACTGCAGCTGGTTGCATTTTGTAGTTTGTAAACCAGCATGCTTTTCTGGCTATTCTGACCCACAATCCTTTGCAGTGGATACAAAAGTGGGTAGTATGTCCCAATGAAATGCCTATTGCATGCAAGAGAACAAACTTTGTAACTGCAGTGGCAGAACTTATGAAGAGGAAAAATAAAAAAGTATATCATTTCCTAACCCTAACCCTAACCTCCACAGCAGATATGCCGCTCGTCCATTGACTTCTCTCATTCTTGATATTGCTGATAAACACAGTTCATTGTGAATCTCCATAGATAAATACATTGTGTTTGATTTAGTATAAGCTCACA